>APFE030447762.1:16814-52756 GCA_000404065.3 Pinus taeda
AATTGTTGTGGTGTTACTCTAAAGAAGGTGTTGCTCTTTGTATCCTCATAATGTGCTATCATTTCCTCCGTGAAAATTGACCACGTAACAAGTTGTTTACGAGAGCAAAGCCCTTCATACTTGATCCGGTTCTAAATATGAAGATGCAATACATATCTTTTGTAATGGTGGTACACCATGTAGATCAAAATATTGCTCCATCTGAAGTATCCAATTTACGGGATCCTTGCCATCAAATTTCCTCATCTTGCTTTTTCTTGATTTTAGGAGCTCGATCTTGAAACGACTGCAACTTTGTACTTTCAGATCTTTAGGTTCTAAAATTGCGACCTGTAGTATCCCTCTGTGTCCTCTTTTCAATTCCAGCGGTCTGATCCAAATTGAATTCTCAAAGAAAGAGTTATGGACAATCTCCCAAGATGACCTTATTATAGACCTTTCCAGAAGATCGAACTTGTATGAAGTGACACGTGTCACTGTTTCGACCTTTGGCATTGAAAAATATATACAAGAAACTAACATTTGTCCT
Organism: Pinus taeda; assembly: GCA_000404065.3. Classification (NCBI taxonomy): domain Eukaryota; kingdom Viridiplantae; phylum Streptophyta; class Pinopsida; order Pinales; family Pinaceae; genus Pinus; species Pinus taeda. The sequence continues at coordinate 17,344 of APFE030447762.1, forward strand.
CTTTCTATACCTTCTTACACAATTTCAATCCGATGCTCAAAGAGAAAGTTATGACAATTTTCCCCAGGTCACCTGTCTGGAATGTAATTCAGGAATCTACAAAAAGACCAACTTCCTCAGATCATATCTCCTCAAATGTAGCACGAAAAGCTCTGAAATTTGGACCCGAGATTCAGCACGATGTCTTCTGAAATGGGTTTTTCGTTTAGCTTCTAAAACATCACAGAAACAAAGTTATAGCGAAAATTCCACGATGACATATTTGGAGCAGCAAAACCCTAGAATCCAAAGCTCTGATACCAAATGTTATGAAACCAGCTCAAGAAAAGATAGAAAAGATTGATCAACGCCTTAGAATTCAGCCTCTTCAAGGGGTAAACCTCCTTTACATTACATAAATGAACAATTCTTGGATGATACAAATGAAAATACCTCCTTTCTGTATATAGGAGTTTAAGGAGTCATAACATAATCAAAGCCGACATAACAATAATAATGTAAGGGCACAATAATAACAATAGTGGGCTTCTATGGGGCACAATAGTAGCAATATGGGCACTACATGGGTACATCAATATAATAAGTGGGTTGTACTAATAACAATAAGGGGTTACACAAGTAGTATAGGGGCCTAACAGACTGTCATTCACCTTTCCTAGGAAGGGATCTCCATTCAACTTGATGAGTTGTACCGCTCCTCCATCGGTAATCTCTTTAATGACATAAGGCCCTAACCAGTGCATTCGAAATTTCCCCGGAAATTTATCAAACTTATTTTCATATAAAAAAATCAGGTCATTTACCTCAAAGGTGCACAGCTTAATATGCCGATCATGCCATGCTTTCTTACGCTGCTTTTGGACCTGTTGGTGAAATCCAGCCAGAAATATTTCTTCCTCAAGCTCATCCAGTTGTGCAATCCTTTCCTCCACGGCTCCGAGATCCATCATCCCTGCGAGCGCCGCTATGTGTAGACTAGGCACAATATATTCTATAGGCATTACCGCTTCAACCCCATATACAAGCCGAAAGGGAGTTTGTCCAGTCAACTTCTTGCAGGTCGTTCAATAAGCCCACAGTACTGTAGGTATGCATAGGACCCAATCACTTCGTTGAGCGTTGAAAACCTTGGTCAGCATGATTGAATGCTTCCACCGTCCCGTTAGCCTGCGGGTGATAAGGTGTGCTCTTATGGTGATATACCTGAAATTCCTTTGTTAACGCGCTAATCGTCTCATTCAAAAAGTTCATACTATGATCACTCATCAAAATCTTTGGACAACCAAATCGCATTAGTACATGTTCAAATAGGAACTTTACGGCAATCACACCTGTGCAATCCTTCACAGGTTGTGCCTCCACCCAACAAGTCAAATATTTTGTCACGGTCATAATGTACCTCGCTCCCATCTTTCCTTGGGGCTAAATGGGTCCCACAAAATTTATTTCCCACTTCTGAAAGGGTTGTAATGTCAGCTATGGATTCAAAGGCATCTCATCCCTCCGCGATGGCCTACCAGTTCTTTGACACACATCACACGCCTTGTAGTACACTTTGGAGTCCTGATGGAGGGTTGGCCACCACAACCCTGTGTATAGAATCTTTTGCGCAGTTTCTCTTCCTGCATAATTCCCTCCCGCGGTGCCCCCATGAGTGTCTGCAAGGATGCTGCTTCTTTCAAACTCAGGTACATATTGTTGCAATATCTCATCAGACCCCATTTTTGTATAGATGCCCGACAATGAAAAATAAATATGCCACGCACACCATTAATTCCTTCTTCTGCTAAATGTGTATCCCTCTAGGGCAGTCCCTGTTGTTAAGAAGTGTATTATATCCTCAAAATGAACATCCACAACGTGCACTACAAATAGTTGCACGTCAAGCAACCCTTCCTCCAAATTAGTGGGCTCTTGCCTATTTTGATGTGCGACATATGGTCTGGTCCTACATTCAGTCATACAGGCTTCACAATAACCTCAAAATCATATTCCTGGAATAGTAACAACCATATGCAGATTCTCCCCCCCAACACAGGCTTATTGACTAGGTATTTCAACATGGAGTGATCTGTATACATTTTAAAATGGCCACCCAACAAGTAGTGCCTAAACCTCTGGAGCACATACACCATGGCTAACCCTTCACACTCGTGGTGGAATAGTTCTTCTCCGCCTTGGATAACCTTCTTCTTGCAAATGCGATAGGATGGTCCAAGACTTCTCCACCCGCGCGTGTCAGTACTGCTCCCAACGCTATACATGACGCGTCGACATGTACATGAAACTCATTCTTCCAATTCGGGAAGACTAGAATCGGCGTGGTGACCATCTTTTATTTCAATACATCCAAGCTCTTCTTACAATCCTCGCTCCAGCAGAGTGTAACGTCCTTCTTCAACAATTTCTCCATAGGCGCGGTGATCTGGGCATAGCCTTTGATAAACTTTCTATAATATCCCATGTGTCCTAAGGTAGCACGCAACTGCTTCACACTCCTTGGTGCTTCCAAGTTCAGTATCATCGCAATCTTCGCAGGGTCTACCATTAGTCCCTGTCTGCAAACCACATGACCCAGCAGGGTCCCAAAGGGAACACAAAACAAACACTTCTTTAGATTGAGTGCGATCTGGTATCTTTGACAAGTACCCAGCATCAGGCACAAGCTTGCTACATGGCGTTTCGCCAGCCCAAACACAGTCCAATAATTAAAGTATACTTCCAAGAACTTATGAATAAACTCTGTGAATGCAACAACGACTACGCGTGAGAAAATCGCAGGTGCATTATTCAACCCCGAATGGCGTTACTGTGTATTGAAAACAGCCCCACTCAGTCAAGAAGGTTGTTTTGCTCCTATCTTCCAGTGCAATTTTGATATAGTGGTACCTTGAGAACCCATTAGTGAAGGAATATGCTTCTAGGCCACCTACATTGTCCAACACTTCATCAGTGAACGAAGTCGGGAAAGGATCATGTACACAAGCGTCATTTGGCTTTCTAAGATCCACGCATATCATTATTTCATCCTTCTGCTTCTTCTCCTGTACCACCATTGGGCTTACCCAGTCATATTCTTCCACAGGTTCAATGATGCCTGCCTCGAGCAACTTATCTAGCTCTAAGTAGACCTTCTCCTTATACTTTGGATTGAGACGGTAAGGTCTTTACTTAACTATCTTTGCGTCGGGTTTCAACGTGATCTTCATAATGCCTAGGTCCCTGATTATCCCTTTTAGATTCATAAACTCGTTAGGGGCTAAATCCTGGTATTCGCAGAGCAATTTAGCTACCTTATCCACCATCGTGTCATCCCAGTAATCTCCAATCTTTGCGAATTTGGGCTCTGCCTCCGTACCAATGTTCATTTGTTTTGTTTTCAGTGACGCGGTTATATCTGGATTCTTAACTTGTAGTCCTTCAACCTCACGGTGACCTTCCGTGTCAGGGATGTTAATATTTCATGGATCCTCATCTTCTTCTTCAGTGGTTACATTATAGCATTCTAGCAGGTGACTCAGCTGAGTAGCCCACTCAGGCTGAATCAGGTCTAAAGGATCATGTGGTATCCTAAAGATTGCTACCTTCACCTCTTGTAGGGCCTCATCAATACAGTCAAACCCATATTCAAAACTGAATGTCATTATGAATCATTCATGCAAAATATCACATTCACTTGTACCATGGCGAAGCTCTATTTCTACGTACCAATTCATCGGGACAACATCCAGGGTGTGACAAAACAAGTGCACCCATTCAGGTTTGGGCTTCTCTCCGTAGGCCTGGGCCCATTTAACAGATGCATGCGTAGATCATCCTACCCATCATACTTGTCTGTCATTCGCACCTTCGGCTTCCCAAAGTGTGTCCTCATCATCCTCCTACATTCGCGCCAATCATCAAAGCTTCCCTTGTGCGTACCCCACCACCTTGCGGTCGTAGTGCGCAGTGCTGAGTCCAATGCCTGGAAGCACTGCTTTTCTGGTACCTCCCTCTCAAATGCATCTAGAAAAATATCTACATCATTCAGGCCATCATAAGTAGGAAGATTTCTTACCTTTCAGGACACACAATGCAGTGACTAGGTCATCATGTTACAGCTTAGCGTGGTTACTTCATGTAACTGATTCTGCCAGCGCTCTAGCTCTTCATCAGAGTTTGAGGCACATGAACTCTCGCAATCTGAGGTAATTTGTCCATCCGCTGTTGGATTCACCTAATCTTGGTCTCGCGCTGTTATTTTACAGATACATCCTAGATCATCATCACACTCATAATCATAGACTGGTTCATTATAGTGTGATCCCTCAAGAGGATCTAGGGGTACTATGACACATAGCGATTTCTTCTAAAATATCATCTTTCGCTTCTTTAGGTTGATTACCCCGTTCATATTAGTAGCCCAATCAATTCCAAGGAGCGTAGGATAGGGGTTGTTGTCATCCATAATTTATATTACTTCAAAATCAGCTAGTATGCTCGTACCCTCAATATCTATAGTCACCCCCTGTAGCCGTCCCATGGGGATGATCTTCTGTTGATACGCCATCCTTAGTTGAATCGAAGACCATTGTAGCACAGGTCTTCCCATCCGCTCCCAAGTCTGTTTAGGTAGGATGTTCGCATCTGACCCCAGGTTTATGATAACCTAATCCATCTCATACTCTCATATCTGTGTGGTCAGCCTCATCCCTCATCCCATCCTTGTTTTATGTTTACCTATCTTTCGCACTACGCGCATCTCACTCGAGGTGTTTCTGGCGCATCTATTTGTAAGCTCTTGTAACCCCTTCCCAGAATTACTATCGCGCAATAACTTCATACAAGTCTCTAGGAAAGTTGTAAGAATAGAAGGGTCCATCTCCTGATTAGGCTTATCCTTGCTTCCTGAGGTGTAGGCCTCAACGAAGCTATTCTTCGCTTCCATGAAGGTTTCACGTGTGCGCTCCAAATAAAACTAAGTTTCCTTTGCTGGAGCTTTGCGATCCCATGTAATGTCTTCTGGTTGTTTCTCCTTGTCATCTCCTATTTCGATTCCACTTCAGAGCACTATATTCACATTTAGATCCTCTTCGCATGGCTCAAACCTCATCATCTGTAGGTTTTGAGTAGGTTGCAGTGGTAGTGCCCCTTTGTCGCGTATCCTTGCTATCAGCGTAGGATAGTCTTCTGTTTCATGATCAAATAGAGTGCAATACTTGCACGATGGACGTGTTGGGTTAGTACAATCGTGGGCATAATGTCCTGGTCCTCTACAATTGTAGCAAATAAACTGTCCCTGAACTATGTCAGGTCATCCCCCGCATCAGACTCGTCTGCGCCCTTGAAATCCTGTTCGCACCATCCCCACACTCTGGTCAGGGGGCCGCGTTTCGACCTGAACCATATAAACAGGAGTTCTATCCATCATCAATTCATAACTCCTACATTTACACTCATCATGCCCTACTGACCTACAGAAGTTGCAGAACAATTGTTGTGGTGTCTGTACAAACTTCTACAATAGATAACAGTTATCCGTGGCATGTTTTCCTGCAATCTGACAGATAGCGCACCATAATGCAGGCCCCACGCTCAGTCCTACCTGAGCTTCTGGTCTTAAGGGCATTGGCCCTCCTCTTGCCAGGTAGTTCGCAAAGACCGGGCAATGGTCTTTGTCATGCCCCTAACCCTTGCATTTCAGACACCATACCTCTTCACGCACCTCCGGTCGAATTGCTCTATCATGCTTCAAGCTTTGCTTCTCAAGGCAAACATTTTTCAACCCATATATACATATGAACAACACGGATGTCTCCTGAGGGTCCGCGTCGTGTTGTTCATCTGTCTCCTCCTCAGTCTTAGGTGAAGGCGACCTCGCGCCTTTATTAGAGCCTCACTCTGTCCCACTTGTCTATTTCCTTGTCTTCTCCGCAGCCTCGTGCTCTGCCTGAGTCTTATCAGCAGCCTCCTTCTTCCTCTTTTCAACGAGCTGTGTCATCTTAAGCTTGGCCTCCTCCTTTTTCTTTGGCGGACTTGCTTCCGTGCACCGCCAAATCTGTTGTAGAGCACCACTCTGCCAGCCATTGATCAAGCACTGCATCAATGGCATCATGTGGTTCCAGATATGGCAATTCATACCATTTATGCGCATGGTCCTTCCGCACCCTGATGGATACTCGATGGAAGTCTGCTTTAAATTCGATGTAGCCCTGCAGGTTGGCGTATAACATAGGTGACAATCGTGGTTTGCAACTGATGGCCATCCGGACGTTTATCTCCATCAAGATCTAAAAGACTTTGTTGTCCCTGACTCACTGCGCATCCTTGGTTGCCCACAATGAAGTGTACTTCGCTGCTTCTGGGAGGTCTCAGTTTACCGAAGGGAGCTGGCTGTCATTTGGCATCTCCCACACTACTAGTGCAATTTACAGCAAGAGCCATGTGTAGTGAAATGTCTTGCTAAGCTCTTGCGCTTCACGACAGTTCACCTGGAATTCTCCACGAAGGTAGTCCGCCTAGTTAAACTGGACTCCTTTAACGCATTATGCTGCTAACGCAACGACAAATGTCAGAACCTCATTGGCGTGACACTTCCTCATTACTTTCCCGGAGAGGATTTGTGTGGCTACCTTCACAGAAGGGTCGCAGATGCTAGATATAGCATATCTGCGCAACTTCTTCACCAACTTAAATTTTTCCTTCATAGACTCCGCGAGAGCCTGTTTGCCACCTTTTCTACGAAATATCATGGCTAGATTCTCTCCTGTATATGGAAATCGCGTTATCCGGTGAATTAATCTATCCGTGATGGGTATCGAATCCTTCAGCCATAGACACCCATCATGCACCAAGAAGAGCAACTGCTTGATAACCAAAACTACCACCCAGGTGCGGTTGTAGTGTGGCACCCAGAGCAAGTTGAGCAACCTTGCCTTCTCTACTCCCTTGAGCCACTTCCGCAACTCTAATGCGGTCATTCCCGTATTCGTATGAATGATGCGACACATCAACTGCTCGGTCACTAGGTGTGGGACCTTCTCGTGATCGGCCAAGTCCTAGTCTTCAAGTTTCAGCAGTGACACTTGTACCAAGTGCGGTTCGTTGAAAACAATTTTGTTCGGCAGCAGAGGGGTTTTTAGGGAAGTCTTACTCTCATCGATGTCCTTTGGTATCTTGGTCTTAGGCTCGCGCGGTGGGACATACTCCAGCAACCAAGTAATAGGGTCTACACCCTCAGCTTCAACCTCCTCCACTTCAGCTCCCACATCCTCATCATCCATCGGGATGTCTTCAATGTCTTCCTCCTCTGGTTCTAAATTTATGGCCTTGCCTTTCTCCTATGCAGTGGGTTTTGGTGGGTTTTTGCTTGGCGATGCGCGCACTAGTATGGCAGGCTGCTTGCCCTTTTTAATCCTTCACAGTCTCTTTATTTGGGGTCAGCTTCGGTCTCGACATTCTCGTTGATTTAGGGACTTCAGCGAGCACCTTGGTGACCTCTGGAGTAGCTACTTCTACCTCTATTTCCATTTCCTGTGCCGATTCCTCTACTACTTCTTCGATATTTATAACTTCTGTGGGTGCTGACATAACACTTTCTAATAGTGATCGTGATGTCTCTACAAAGTTTGCAAATGCGGGAGTCTCTTTGAAAACCTCGAAGAATTCTCGGTTCATGGTTGCCTGAGAGCTCAAAAACTCAATTCTCAAAATGCCAAGTGTTTTTTGTTGGACAGCCACTTGTAATTTATAGGGCATTTTGAATTCAAATCCAACCATTCCCCCCAAATTCAGTTCATTAATGTCGGATTGGCGGCAGACTTTCAAGGATTTGAGCCATAAATTTCATCTTAAATGCTTGCTGCCCACTCCATTTGGCTGCATTCCAACTGTCAAATCATGAACAGTGACTTTAATGGTCACTTTCCGGCCGACCTACACAATTTCTCCCTGGGTAGCGCAGCTCCCTTCACATTGCCACAAACCCTATGACACTTCCTTACTTCGCTTAAACCTCCAATCGCGTAGCTCCCCCATTTGGGCAGTGTAGTTTATAGTCCTGTGCCTCCTTTCAGCTGCCTGGAGCGCTAAGACTATGCTACCTTCATCTAGTCACATGGTTGGACCACCGATGTATGGCTTCAACTAACTGTGTTATGAAACCAGCTTAAGAAAAGATAGAAAATATAGATCCATGCCTTAGAATTTAGCCTCTTCGAGGGGGCAACATCCTTTACATCACATAAATGAACAATTCTGGGATGATACAAATGAAAAGACCTCCTTTCTATATATAGGAGTCTAAGGGGTCATAACATAATCAGAGCCGTCATAACAATAATAATGTAAGGGCACAATAATAACAATAGTGGGCTTCTATGGGGCACATTAGTAACAATATGGGCACTACATGGGTACATCAATATAATAAGGGGGTTGTACTAATAATAATAAGGGGTTACATTAGTAGTATAGGGGCCTAACATAGTATTACTTAGAGAATTCTACAATTGATGTGAAATCATGGCTTTACTGGTCTATGTGGAATAGACCATCTCACCCGTTTGCTTATGGAGCTCAATCTGGGCAATTGGGTGGATGTCTCTGGTAAGAACTTCAAAATTTATTTTTAAATAATCAGCCATAGACTTTGGCTGTTGTACTGTTGGATTAAAAAAACTCATCTTCATTTTTCCCTCTTTGATGTCAAAGGCTGACATCAACCTTGTCGGATTTGTAGGAGCCATTTTCAGATATTTGGCATAAGTTTGAGCTTTGAGCTGCTCATTCCTAGCCTTAATTTCTTTGTACTTTTCTTTCAAATCCTGGCTCTGTTTTGAAACTTCCCTTAGTGATGATACTTCTACACTATGCTGCCTGCTTAGTACCTGTGTTTGGGAGGTGGATGGTGTCTCTCTTGCTATTGTTGTCAGCACTGTGTCACTTCTCTTAGCTATTTTGTCACTTTCTGTTTCTTCATATTCTTGCTCAGACAGAAGATTCAATCTCTGCCTTTTTACATACCCCTGGTCCAATGGCACTGTAGAGGGGCTTGCCTCATTCCTACTCCTTTTTTTAATTCTCTCATTAAGAGGAGTCTACAATACTGGAGGATTGCCCATATTTGTATCGGTTTGGGTCACTTCCTTAGAAATGCTCTGTGCTCTTGAATATTTTCTCTATTTTGAAGTCTCGAGTTGTCCTGATGTCTGTGTACTATGCTCCTGTGTTGGTTCCTGTGAAGATTCTCCAGGCACCTGTACAAAGGAATCTAGATCAAGTTGTCTTTCCAAATCTTTCATAACATTTTCTACTTCAACTTGTGTACTATCTTGTTATATAAGTCTTCTTTCCACCCACTCATTTTGATTTGCATACTGTTCTATCTCTGGAATTATATGATGGAAGTAGGGGGATAGCTTATTCTTTTGCCTTCTGTCACAGATGAAGCTGTGAGGATCATAAGGCCCAATAAAACTCTTTTTCAATTGCATTCTCTCAAGGATTTCCTCTGCCTCTTTCCATACTCTTCTGTTGTTGCAAACAAATGGGCCTAAGTGATCCTTTATCCTTAACTAAGCTTTCTTCTTAGCTTTCATAAAGTGGATTTGATCATAATTGATCATTTTCCTGTAGTACTCTAGGGCAAATAATCTCATGGGGACGTATTTAGGTAGTTTAAAAGGAGGTAGCTCACACCCATAAATCCTAATCTCGATATGGTTCTGGTACATGTACCAGTTCCCAACCTTGTATTGCCTGGATAACTGAAGAATTCTCTTAATATCATCACTGATGCTAGGAGGGGGGCTTCCTATCAACATAGTAGTTACTGGATGCACAAATTGATCAATAAAATGTGTGTAACGATGAGGAGAAGAACGAGAATAATGAAAAATGGAAGTCCAGAAGATGACTGACCTAGGGTTCCTTATGGTGTCAAGCTTTTATACAGAGAAAGGGAATTTATCAGCTTGGTAGTAAAGGAAAAGATGATACAGGACTGAAGAATATTTGAATACCCTCTCATTTTCTAATCTCATGAACTAGTCATGCATCTTGTCAGCAATGAATGTAGCATAGCCATATTTTCATGCACGAGGTTGGCCAAGGGTAAAAATAGTCATGTAGGCAAAGGTCATTTCATCTACGTAATCGCTAGTGGTAAAACCCATAATGCAAGAAAACATGGTGACAATATCCCTGCCCAAACTCGTAAAGGCACATGTCATGTAGGGAGGGGGGTCTTTTGATATGTATTGTTCTTCAATGAAAGTTTGATTGACTTGGTTGATTTCAGCACTGGATAGCCTTGAAGATTTATCAAGTAAATCAGCAATTGAAAGGGGAGTGAGGTTCTGGCTAGGATGTAATTGCAACATTTCGTTTATGGACTCAGCTGTAATGGTGAAAAGAACTTCCTAGATAGGGGACATTACAACTCTCAGATTCGGGTTGTAGTTTGCATGGCATTGGTGGAAAATGTCTGGGAAGATATGGACAATGTGGAACTGATATTTGGGGAGGTTGGACTCCCAAAGACCTATTTTATCAGCATTGTTAAGATAATTGTCTCGATACCTCCAGTATAGCTTCAAGGGGGTTTCTTCAAAAGTAAGTTCCTTAATTTGAAAATCTTTATCGGCCAAGGGAAGGTGGTCCAAATCCCTGTGAGGAGTAGTGATTGGTGCAACATTTAGGGTGATAGGAGTTTCCATCCTTGGTTCTTGTGGATTCAAGGAAGAAAGTTGGGAATTTCAAGGAATTTAGATAAAACAGGTGTTTAGGGAAGTCTTGGGACTAAGAAAATAGCTTAATTGTACTGAATTATTTGGGTTTAGAGCAATTTAGTGGAAGTTTAGTACACAAACAGGGTTTCTAAGAAGGAAATGTGATAAATACTTATTTTTGGTTGACTGTCGGGACAAATGGCTATAGTGAAGGCTTTGCAGAGTGCGCACAACAGTCCGCAGTGGCCTAGAGTTTAGCAACTGATGGTGGTTGATGGTTGGAATTCAATTGCTAGACTGGATGTACTCTATGTGTGCATGGAAGGCAGAAGTCGCTTTCTCGGTAAAAAAGGAAAACAATGCATATTCTTGTTTTTATGCACAAAGTCAATGACCTTTGGTGGGTGAATGAAAATGACAGTTGGCTTGAACTACTCAATGGGACACTTTGTTGTTTAGTAGAGACAGTAAGCGGGAGCAGTAATGGTTTTCATTGCACAACTTTTTGGAGGTTGGTGGTATTGGCAGGGGGTCGCGCGATGCCACAGACTGGCTGACATGTAGCATTGGTGAAAAGTCAAACCGCTTGCATTGCGTGTTTAACGTTTGACCAAAAGGCCTGCATGATATGGGTGAGAGTCGTTGGATGTGGGAAGGCCGATCAGATGGTAGTCAGCAACGGGAAGTGGCGGAGAGTTAATGGAGGGGCCCGATCATAATTAAAATAACTTTAATTTTATCGGGGGAGATATGATTGGCGAAGAGGCTACTAACTAATCCAGGTGATTGATTAATCCCTTTTTAACACGACGGGGGGTTTGATTCTTAACTAATTGTGGTTTGATTAATTAATATGACTTAGTTAACTTTATTATGGTTTATTTTGCAAACCATGGGGCAGGATATTTATTTATTATGGGGTTTTTATTAATAATACAAGAAAGGGTAAAAATGTTTTGGCTGTTAGGTAATAATAAGAATTAGGAATTAATATGATTTATGGAAAAAGAAAATGCACTAAGTAAATGTTTCCGAAAATATATTCATCATCCAACATTATGACTTAGGCTAAAATGTATTTTGGGGGTTTTATAAAGAACCTTTATTTTTCCTAAGTAAAATAGTGATTTTACTTAGGAAAAGCATTTGAAGGGGATGTGTGATTTATGGAGGGGGGTGAATTTTGACAAAGGGGATTTAGCACTTAGGCCTTACAAGTTATTGGGTTGAGCATCCGGTCCCTCCAGAAGTCAGATAAATGCTTTGAGCCCCTTTAACTTTCAAGTTGTTAGTGCCTTTAGTACTTACGGGAAATTAGTAAAATTTAGGGACAAATGAGTGAGGAGGTTAATTAGTTTGACTTTTCTCTATGTAAATGTCTTCATTTTCATCCATATCTTTAAGTTCTTTTGATGATGAGAGTATATGATTTAAGCATTTAACTTAACCATTCATCATACATAATTCTGCAACCAATCATCTACTTACCCACCTACGCATCCTACCATTTTTACTTCTTTTATTAGGGTGCATTTAAACTGGCAAACCCTTATCAAACCTTTTCTTTTCTTTTACAATGATATTATAACTAAGTCTAACCTTGTTACATCCAAGGGCTCATATTAAACTGTTGAGCTCCTTTTATTCACTCTACCTATCTACTTATCTGCCAAGATTAAACTGTTTGGTCAGATTTTATTCTCTATATCTATAAACATGAAATTCAAAACATGGAATAACCAAAATTAAACTATTTGGTTACCATGGATTGTGGCATAAGTAACCAATTGCACACAATCTTTATTATACAAAAAGTAAAATAGCAATGGCATTTGGACTTGCACACTTTCATGGTCTTTTTCTTTTTCTTGGGTTTCATTTTCTTTCATTTTTTGACCTTTTCTTTATTCCTTTTGCCCTTTGTTTTTTATTTTAGGGAATACCCTCTTTACATTTTTTAATTTTTTGACTTTTAAAAATATGGAAAACATTTGCAACAAGCAAAGGTATGTACATATTTCATGGCTAAATCAAGTCAATCATGATATATGACACCTATTGGTATATAACAAACACTAAAAGGGGCTACTTTGAAATGCTTTATGGGGTTAGTCACTAGAACTTGGAATGACATGAAATAGGCATTTTTGTATAGATACTTGGATTATTTTATGCCTACTAATCATATGGATGAGGTATTCAAAATGATGTAAAAGGAAGATGAAAACTTAGAGGATTTTCTTAAGAGATTCAACTACAATTTGAAAAGAGAAAAAATGAACAATTTAGATGAAGAAACTTTGAAATCTCTTTTGTTAAAGGCCATTAGAGATGAATGGATAGATATCCTTAACATGATGGGAAAGGGAGACATCTCTCAACTTCGATTGAGTGACATAGCAGAACTATGTGTTCATCTCTCAAGAGGGAAATCTAAAACTGGGAAGGGACCAAGAGATCCTTCTCTTGTTAGAGAAAACAAATTTGCAACCGGATCTGTAAGTAGGGTAGAAATTGGCAATATGCTTGATGAGTTTAAAAATGATATTTTAGGAAGCCTTAGTTAACAACTAGACACCCTCAAAATCCAAAACAAGCAGAAAATAGAGGTTGATGCCTTAGCCATATTTTGTACAAAATGCAGAAAGAAACATGCTCTAAGGGAATGCCCTTTAGATGCAAAAATTGTAGAAACTTGTATGATTTGTTCAGAAAGTCTTGAGACCAAGGGTTTTTCTTCAATCCCAGGTCCTTAAGGCTATCTTTCAAGAAGAAACAGTCCCAAATTTTGTAGAACCTCTTTGTTTTATTGCAAGAAGACCTTGCTAGGGGAAACAACATTAAGGATTTAACAATCCAATGTACTTTCAGCCCCCACCAATCTGGAATTCTTGGTTACAACCTTGGCCTCAACCTCAAACTCAATATCAATCTCAACCATGGGCACAAGGGGTACAAAATCCTTATGGGAGATTTGCTCAATATTATCAACATCCTCCATCTTATCAGAGCTATCTTCCCCCACAAAATCAGTAGCAAAATCAGCAACCACAACTTCCAAATCAAAGCCCTCACCTTTCATTGCCATTTCGACAAAAACCTCCACAACAAAGTCAAAATCCTCAACTCTTACTTCCATTTCAACAAAAACCAAATCAATTACCAGCCCAACCATTGCCAAACCCCAATAAAAAAAACCCTCAAAATGCTTCCATGGTAGAAGGACAACAATTTCCTACTTATATGATTGTCCCTCTAGATCTTAATGATGTTCAACTTAGATCTGGTAGGATATTAGAAAAGGAAAAACCTTCTGTAGTCATTCAAGAACAAGATGATTCTGAGGAGGATTTTATGAAAGTCAATAAAAGATTTGAGGGAACATCCCTCCAAAACCAAGACATTGAAAAACAAAAACAAAAAGAGTCAATAAACACAACTCCTATAATTGAGCAACCAGCATCTACTTCTACACCTCCTTTTCCTGAGAGATTAAAAATTGATAGAGGAGTAAAAAAATAGATCTTGTTGCCCAGTTATGAATTCCTAGATGAATTGAAGAATGTTTGTATCAAGATTCCTTTGTTACAAGCCATTATAGAAATTCCAATTCGAGCTAAGACAATAAAGGAGTTGAGCATCAAAATACCAGGAAGAAAACCAAGAGAAACAAAAAGAATTCACCTGGTAGGAAATATAGTAGATATCATGATGGGAAAGATTGCCATGCAGAAATATGTGGATTCTAGAAGTCCAATTGTCAAGACACATATAAATGGGATTGAAATTCTAAACACATTGATTGAATTAGGGGCAACAATAAACGTTATGAGTAGACAAACTATGGAGCAGCTTAAACTTCCTAACCTTATTTACACACCTACCTTACTGCAACTTGCATATAGACCAGTAATCAAACCAGATGGTGTGCTAGAAGACATTTAGGTCTCCTTAGATTCTTGGGATTATCCTATTGACTTCATGATTTTAACTCCGAAGAATAATCTCGGAGGACACCCACTCATATTAGGAAGACCTTGGCTAGCCACAACTGATGCTTTTATTAGTTGTCAATCTGGTGACGTAAATTTCTAATGGTAATTCAACAAAGCAATTTACTTTGTATCCTCCAACAAAAGCAATCACAGAAATAGATGACAAGGAATGGATCAATGATGAAGAGGTTATTCAACCTATCTTTACTATATCAGAAATTAGTGAAGATAGTCAAATTTTGAACACATTGGAAAATTTTGAAACATCTTCAGAATATGATCATGCACAATTCCAGGAGAAATCTAATGTTGAATACTTGTCATCTAGGCAGATGTCTCTGTATTCTATGGAAGAGTTTGGTAGATCTACAATTGAAATTTTTCCAGGTAGGACATTTAATGTAAACAAAAACTTGGAGAAACTATAACAAGAAGAGCTAACCAAAATATTACAAAAACATTTTGCTGCATTTGCATGGGAGTATACTGATATGAAAGGTATTGATCCTAAGAATTGTCTCCATCATATCTATATTGAGGAAAATAGTAGACCAATCAAACAACCTCAAAGAAGGATGAATTCAAATCTTAGGGAGTTTGTGAAGGAAGAGCTCCAAAAATTACTCAACGTAAACTTCATTTACCCAATTTCAGATAGCCAATGGGTTTCTCCTTTGGTCATTGTGCCTAAAAAGAATGGGAAATGGAGGGTGTGCATTGATTACCGATAATTGAATAAAACAACCTTGAAAGATCACTTTCCTTTGCCCTTCATAGATCAAGTATTAGATACATCAGTAGGTAAAAATTATTTCTCATTCCTGGATGGTTTTAGTGGTTATAATAAAATTCAGGTAGCACTTGAGGATTAGGATAAAACCACATTTACTTGTCCATGGGGAACTTTTTCCTACCGAGTGCTTCCTTTTGGGTTATGTAATGCACCAACAACATTCCAAAGAGCAATACTAGGAATTTTTCTGATCTAATACATGATTGTGTATAGGTATATATGGATGATTTTACAGTCTATGGTAACACATTTGAAGAAGCTTTGGAAAATTTGGAAGAAGTCCTTAAAATATGCAAAGAGACAAACCTTTCACTAAGCCATGAAAAATGATTTATGATGTTTACAAAAGGTATTGTTTTAGAACATCACATTTCAGGAGATAGGATTAAAGTGGACAAATCAAAATTTGAAGTCATCTATAAGTTACCAATTCCAAATTGCCAAAAAGATGTTAGAAGTTTTCTAGGATTTACAGGATATTATAGACGGTTTATAGAAAACTTTACCAAAGTAGCATCTCCACTCTTCAAATTGCTTACAAAAGATTGTGAATTCAAGTGGAATCCTGATTGCCAATTAGCATTTGAAACCTTGAAAGAAAAAATATCTGAAGCACCTATCTTAAGAGGACCAAATTGGAAACTTCCTTTCCATATTTCTACAGATGCCTCAGATACAGCTCTAGGAATTATATTGGGACCAAAATATTTGATTCCTTATGCCATTTACTATACAAGTAAAAATTTGACTCCCATTGAGTTGAATTATACTGTGACTGAAAAGGAATTCTTAGTTGTTGTTCATGCAATTAATGAATTTAGACACTACATAATAGGCTATGAAACTTTTGTTCATACAGATCACTCTGCAATTAGATATTTGATGAATAAATCTATTACTAATGGCAGAGTTACAAGATGGCTTTTACTTTTGCAAAAATTCAACATTACTGTGCTAGATAGACCTGGAAAACAAAACACAGTTGCTGATTTCTTGTCAAGGATTCAAAATATCAAAGAAGACTCTCTGGTTGAGGATAAGTTTCCTGATGAATATCTATTCGCAATAACTACTCAAACTCCTTGGTTTGTAGAAGTTGCTAACTACTTGGTTATAGGGAAGTTACCTTCACATTTATTTCCTAGAGAGAAAAGAAAGATTATTCAAGATAGTACAAGATATTCATGGATCACTACCGAATTGTATAAAATAGGGCCATATATTATGATCAAAAGGTGTATCAGGGAACATGAAATGCCTGATATTCTCAAAGCATGTCATGATGAGCAGTGTGGTGGACACTTTGCTGACAATAGGACAACCTATAAAATCCTTTCTTTACGATATTATTGGCCATCCATCTTCAAAGATGCTAAAGAATATGTTAGAAGGTGCGACAACTGCCAAAGGGTAGGGAGACTTGCCTCCTCAAATGAAATGCCATTACAACCTCAGGTACTTATCGAACCCTTTGAAAAATGGGCTTTAGACTTTGTTGGACTTATTAATCTTCCATCCAAGCAGAAAAAATATATATTGGTATGCACTGATTATGTCACCAAATGGGTAGAAGCCAAAGCACTACCTTTTGTTAATGAAAAATCTGTAGTTAGTTTTCTTTTTGAGGATATTTTTACTCGCTTTGGTGTTCCAAGAGAAATTGTGACAGATCAGGAAACTCAATTCACATCCAACATGATGAAGAGGCTTATGGAAGAGTACAAGATCAAGCATAAGAAATCCACTCCCTATCATCCACAAGCAAATGGTCAAGTGGAGTCTACAAATAAAGTGATTGAAGGAATCCTCACCAAGACTGTGCATCTACAGAGAAGAGATTGGGAAAAAAGGCTTCCTGAAGCCTTGTGGGCCTATAGAACTACATGGAGGAACACAACAGGACATACACCCTATGAACTTGTTTATGGGAAGCAAGTCTTGTTCCCCATAGAGTTCCAAGTCAAAAATTTCAAGATGGTGGTGCAGTTGGGGATGGATTTATCAGAAGTTCAAAACCATAGACTGGAACAGTTGAATGAACTTGATGAAATCAGACAACAGGTTGTTCAAAGAACTGGTCTAGTTCAGGAACAGAGGACTGAGTGGCATGACAAGTACATCAAAGACAAGAAGTTTCAAGAGGGAGATTGGGAACTATTATTTGATTCAAAGTTTAAGGATTTTCAAGGAAAGTTTAAAACTCATTGGCTTAGGCCACATGATATTGAAAAAGTTTTCAATAATGGAGCAGTAAGAATCAGAACAATAGATGAGAATCAAACTCTCCTAGTGAGTGGCCATAGGTTGAAAATTTATCAAAAACCAATCTCAAAGGAGGAGTTCATCAAGATCTTTCAAAATAATTCTGAAATGAAGTTGGTGAAGAAGAATCCTTCTTCTCCACCAACTTAGTTTTTGTTTTTTCATCATATCTAACAAAAAAAATAAAATTGTATAAGGCTGAAAACCAATCACTGATTGGCATGCTTATACAAAAAATACAGGGTGAAAATTAGAAGACTCTGACACCCTATATTTTCGAAAAAATGGTGACTCATTATGCATTCTGAAAATTCATTGTTTTACTTCATTTCATTCTATTTTACTTCTACAAGTTTCACTCCACTCCACCACCATATTCCACCAATAAATTTTTCTTGTTCAACATTTCTTCCATCTCCATTTTTCATTTCCATTTTGTCATATTTTCATCTATACAGTCATCTCCATTTCATTCATTCATAAGGGGAAATTTTATTTTTTGTTTTACATTCTGTAGTTGTTCTAGTTCTATAGCTGACCTTGTTCTAGAGCCAGTCTGACTCTGTAGTAACAGTTTGATCATTAGTTCAAGAATAAAGAGGCCAGTTCATAATAAATTTCATATGTAGGTAACGAAGGAGACAACAACTTTTGAAGACATATCAACACCTAAGCACTTGAAGAAGCAAACAACGAAAGGAAAGCAAGCGGAAAGGTATGGTTCTAGAGGTAAGCACAAAAACTTATTTCAAATAGCAATATAAAACATAAGTTGTATAACTCGTATAATCACACACTACTCGTTCACTTGTCATCATGAGATTTGATTGTCGTGAGTATTCCACCATGCCTTCCGACTTAAATGCCTAATGGTCTCATGATTTGATCTCCGCTTTTAACTTGTACTTCACTGTACTTCTCTAGCACACCTAATTAATGGCTAGATACATGACATGACCTAATTGGATACAACTCTTCACAACCCTATTGTTCCTTTATTACATCAAGTTCCTCGCTTACACTTCTACATCCTTCTTGTGTATACAAGCACTTGGATACGTTGAGCACACAATCATTCATTCTGTTTTTGATTCTCTCTATGTATAGCAATACTCTATTTTCCTCACAGTTTACAGCCACTCCATTCCATATATCTTCTACACTATTTCACGCATACAACCTCAAATACCCTACATGTTTTAGCTCCTACTCATAGTCATTTTCCTTCTACATACTCTGTTATTTCATCTCCATATCTATAACCCTTTTTGCTTCCATATACCACTGTCGTATACACAGTCTTATTCACGCAGACAGTGAAGGTAGATCTGAAGAAAAGCAGAGAACATGAGTAATGGGTCTCATTGTTAGAACATAACCTATAGGAGTGAAATACCTAGAAGGTTATCCTAAGTTGAAAGGGATGTTGAATAAAGATGGTTGGATGAGTTTCATCGAGAAATTCGATGGTCACCATAAAGAAATCACCAAGTCATTTGCTAGATCATTTGATGGGATGGACGTGGAGATTGGTGACATAAAGTTTACAGTGACCAAGTCTTTTATTGTTTTAGCAACTGAGCTACCAAAGGTTGGAGAGAGGTAGTTCAAGAATAAATAATTCCATGATGAGACTTGGAAAGTCATTTTCCAAAATCCAGGTATGGGCACTTCAGTTTTTAAGAGAGGAATTCCCATCTCTGCACTTAAGGGAAAATGGAGTAGCATGTTACTAATTATACAAAAATTTATTACATGCGAGGGTATATTTGGTTCCATTTATATGTATCACATAATATTGTTGATGAATTTTCTTGAAAATGGAACCATAAATCTCCCATTCTTCTTGTTGAATAGTTTAAGGAGAATGGCCATTACTGTTCAGAAGAAATGGAAGCCATAGAAACTAATCTTTATCACCATGGTCTCATAAAAATTTTAGTTGAATATCATTTAAAGAATGTAGGAGACACATGGGAAAACTTTATGATCAGAAACTTTTTCCAAGATCCACTAGACTCACTTGAAGGAAGTTCTATGAAAAAGAGTAGGAGAAGGAAAACCAGTCTTACAATTCAAAACACTCCTACAACTTCAGAAAAAGAAAACAGTGAAGAAGAGCCTCTCTCTGAAAAATTAATAGAGATCAAAAAGAAGACAAAATGAAGAAGGAAGATGAAAATAAAAATTGAGGAAATCCATAAAAACACTTCCAAACCTTCATCAAAAGATGAACAATTACTTTTTGAGAGCTTAGTCAACATTAGGGATCAATACAAGAAAGAGAATGAGAAAGGCAAAAGAAAACATGTTATAGAGGAAGAGATCATAGGCTCCCAAAGTTTGAGGATAAGTTCTAGACTCAAGGGTAGAATGAAGAAAGCAAAAACAAAAGAGGCACAGTTCATAGATTTGGGAGAAGAAACTCCAACACAGTCCCAAGACAATATCTCATTTGAGTAAAGCCCACAACACTCTCCTCAAAAAAACTTTGAAAGCAGCCCAAAGAGAGTCTCTCCAGGGATTGACCCAATCCAACAATAGATTTATGATTATACTGAGTCACTAGAGCAAAAGAATACATCAATAGATCAAGGGACTTCATCCAACCCTGAGTAGCCAACTACATCACAAGAGACTTTGATTAGCTCACTTAAGCATGAAATCTATGAGCTAGAGGTTTTAAATAGGCATATTTAGAAGGAAAATGAAACCTTAAAAGAACAAAAAAAGCTAGATAAAATTATCCATGATAACACTATGCTTCATTTGGGTCTATGGCATAAGAAGAACGGAAAATTAAAGAGGAAAAACAAGAAGCAAAACGGGGCTCTCATTAACCTCAAGTATAGATTCCTCATAAGGAAGCCTAGGATGGCAATTGTAGCAAAGAGAAGTAAGAAGAGGTTGGGTGTTTTGGCTAAAGTCTTAGAGCAAATGCAGTGAAAGGAGGGTGTTTACAATTTTGATTACATGGGGACATGCAATAGTCTAGTAGTCTAGGTATGTTGAGTTCCAAAATTGCCTCTCTCTTAAGCAACTTTCTCGTCCTTCTTTCTTTTCTTTTCCATGAAAATGCATCCTTAATCATCAAAATCCATTACACATTGCCTCAAGGAGTATATTTCAGTGATTTATAAGTTATATTGTTATGTTTGTTATTTGAAAAGGTTTTTGTCTTTCAGCTATAGAACGCAACCACATTCCACAGCTAATCAACTGTTCTTCAACCATCTCCACGCTTTTGTAGGTTACAGGTGTCAAGAGAGGAAACAGACCACATGGGTACCTTGGAAAACGTCAGAACATGGATTGTATCCTATCCATTTGGCCTAGATCGATGAGGAGGACTCCAGTCAAAGGGAAGTCAACTGTAGGAGACCTATGGCAAGTAGGACTCTTTTTTCACACAGTTCTCAGTGATGGATCCGAGGAAGTCTCCTGAAGCCAAGGACTTCATCTGCCACCCGCATAAATAGAATCCACCAACCACTATTAGAAGATTTATGTTTCAAGGCAACCGAAGACAAGAATTCTGCATACACTACCTATCTACGTGTTTTGCTATAACTGACTTCTCTCTTCAAAGCAGTTGTATATTTTTCCTATAAATACTAGCGTGTAGATCACAAAACAAGTTCAAGTTTTTGCTTATGTAATAGTGCAAATTTCTGCTTTGTAGTGTGAAAAACTCAGCTCTCTGTTTTAATATAAAAACTTTGTTTTCAATGGATACCTGAAGCACTTGTGAAGTGTTGATTCCATGTTTATAATCCAAGACCTTACAGAGGGCTACTCCGTGGTCAAGGGTACATTTTAATTCTGTTTTATATTTAGTAGTTTAGTTGTACATTCACTGTGTTTTTCATTATGTTTATAATTTTTTTCTAACTCTGTTTGTAAATGCAGCCTGTGTTATCTTTTCACTAACTCAGATTAGTTGTATTCTAGCATAGAATAGTCCTTTGATTTTCATTGCTCTTTAGTTTCTTATCAATAGTTTTAAGTTGATTTCAGTACCATAAATTAGTTCATTTTATTTGTTGTTCATTAGTTTCTAGATTTTAAATTAAGTTGTTCAATGCCATTTTCTTATTAGTGTAGTAACTCATGATATAAATGAATGTTTCCAAAAGCCTTTTAGTTGATGGTTAATCCTAAAACTAAGTGGTGAAATGTTGCATTTATGAATGAGTCTTTCATTACAATTTTTGTTCATTAGTTTTTGAGCTAAGTTGTTCAATGCTATTTTCTTATCAGTTTAGTAACTCATGATATAAATGGATGTTTCCAAAAGCCTTTCAATTGATGGTTAATCCTAAAACTAAATGGTGAAATGTTTTATTTATGAATGAGTCTTTCTTTGCACTTTCATGTTTACTATTCTTAGAATGAAATGAAATCTCTCAAATTACTAACATAAGGAGGTAGTTCTCCCTAAATTATGTAGCAGAGTGACAACAATACTTGATTTGGCCTTGCTTTCATAATAGAATAGTTGCAATTTCATTTTTAGTTTTTCACTTAAGTTTAGTTGTTGTTCCATCTTTAGTTGTTCATTAAAGCTTTAATTTTGCAATAGATTAGACAGTAGAGGTAATCTTATTTCCATTTTTGATTTATCATAGATAGCTACAATCTCATTTTCCCATTTAAGCTTTGGTTTTGCAATTCAATAGATAGTAGTTTTAAGTCCTTTCAGTTCATGTTTTGGAAACAATCAAAATAGGAAGAAGGGAAGCTCTGTTTTCATTTTCTTGTTTACAAACTTTACTTCCAAATTTGACCTAAAATAACTTTTAGCTCTCATTTCATTTCTCTAAACTCTTAGTAGTAGTAGGTTAAGATTTTGTAGACTACATTGCAAAACATTAGGAATCAAAAGAACAAAACCCCAAAACAAACATAAAACTCAAAAACAGTGAGGTAAGAGGGCCATCTAGCACATATAATGCACTACACTTCATCAATTTACAATACCCAGATTGATAATTTATGTATCAATTTAGGACACTAAATTGACTGAACAGGAACCAATTAAACTGACATTACCACTCTGAACACTAAATCAAGGTAATGGCTTACGATTTTTAATTATAAGACAAGGGGTCTCATCATGAGCCAGCTTGTTCAGTTTAATTATTACCGATGAATTGCATTGTCGTTATATGGCCACCAAACTAGGACAATGGCCTTTTAACATCAAAAAAGAAAAGAAAAAATAAAATAAAATTTACCTCTAATTATTACACTATTAAATGGATGAGATATTGGATTGTTGTTGGTTAAAAGGTAACCTTGTTGAGGCTATGAAAGTTTGTAGTCAAAAGTCGCTCTACCTATGATGATCGAGTATATTTTAAGCTAAGTTTTAAAAGGCCGCCTACTTTATTTTTATAAACTGATTAATGACATATACAAGTAAATAAGTGTTTTTCATTCACAACAGGTTTTTAAAAGAGATTTCAATTTAATGAGTTTTTTAGTCAAAAGTAATTTTATTTTTCTAAATGTTTCGAAAAGTAGTTTTTACTTCTTAGATTATTTTTACTGAATTTTTGGAAAATTTCATTTATTAGAGATAACTGATTCTTCCAGTGAATCGTCAATTGTTGTACTATTCAACATCCTCCATTTTAATATATTATAAATTTCCTATGAAATTTATTATATTAAAATAGGGACTCTTCAAATTTAGAAAAATCTTATAATCAAAGTTTGATACTTAGCCCCCGGAACCAAGACTTATTCTTAGGCTTTAAAAAACCTTAAGTAATAAATAATATGAGTTATTTGATTAAAAAAAAATTCATAGTTTTTGTTCCCCTAAAGTTAAAATCCTCACAAACTCTGACACTTCGCTATACCCTGCATCGCGAATATTAAAAGTTCTTAAAGGCAAAGACTTCCCCGCTCTACTCCATAATTGTGATTGTGATAAAGTTTGGATGCAACGGGATTATAAAACCCAATCCATAAAATCTCACGTCTGAAGGCTGTCGCAAAAGTTTAAAAGCTTAAGCCTATACTCCTATTGAACGTCGATTGCGATATGCCATTAAGCCTAGACCCGACGGGATTATAAAATCCATTCCATAAATCCCCTGCATCTGGAGCTATCATAGTTTCCAAAACTCCATGCCCCGCTACACACCTCCGATTACAATATTCAATATAACCAGACCTGTCAGGATTATACAATGCAATTAAATTAAATATCACATCCGCGCAATCAAAAAACTCGAAGAGTCATGCCTTATTTGAATTGTGATTGTGATATCCTTCCTCATGCCAGTTGTGATGTGACATCATCCTCCACGTCATACTCCATGTCATCGCCATGTCACCCGCCACATCACATCATGGCGTCATTTGTGACATCATTGCCACGTCACCTCAGGACCCCGCAATCACAAGTTTCAAAGGGACACAACTTATAACTAGTCTTTCACCCTAGTTTATTTGTGATTTCGATTAAACCACCCAACCTGACATGATATGAAGAAAAATAATAAACAAATAATACACACTCACACTCATAAAATAAATATCATACATATAGAAAAACCAGACATGGCGGAAAAGGCATGAGAGACTTTCCTGTAGTCTCACATTCTCATGAATTTAATTATTAAAATAAAGTTTATGATACATATAAATACATGAGGAAGTTGTCTCAAGATAGTGCATCTATCTTGAACAAACTTGGTTGAGATATTTTCTCAACAAAACACTAATCTAGGAGAACTAGTTGGAGAGAATCTCTCATCCTAACTAAACTCCCTAGTTTGAGGAACTAACTCCTAATTCTTAAGATTTGATTTATTTAATTATGATATTTGGATTTATAATTGTTTTATTATGAGAGTGAGGCTAAAATTCCCCCCCTTAATGATAAATTGAAAATAATAACAAGGAACCCTCTTCCAAGTTCTCAAGTTGATCCTCAAAAAACATTTGCCTAAAAAACTACCAAACTTAGATGCTGAAGAAACTACAATATGAAGAGACCATGAGTCAGCTGCATGTATGATTCATCTATGAATGTCATTTGACAACTCCATCACATGCTAAGTTGCAAAAGGATTCATGTGTCATTTTCTTGAAATCAAGATCCTATGTCCACTGACAAAATATGATGAATGCCCACTAGTGAATCTACTGATGATGATCACCCACTGGCTGATGACGTTGAAAAATAACTCACTGTTGATTTTACTGTGTTTGAGAACTTCTCATTTCTGACTTTGCTATCAATTGCCCACTGGTGAATTTTTGGATGCTCACTCGTTGATGAAAATGCCCACTGGCTACTTCACTGATCTTGTCAAGGCTTTTAGTCTGACAACCACTGTCAATTTCATTGACATTTCCCCCCTTTTTCAGCTGAAAGGAGTGACAATATTCTTCAAATTATATTTGAATGCCCCCCTTTTAGGGGTAGGAGTGTTTCACTGGTGTACTCCCATGTTTAACTGCATGAGGGTACCATCTTCATTTTTATTGTTGGCTGCAATATGTGTGAGTGAATTTTATTGTAAAACTTATACAATCTTCTAACATGGATAACCATTCCCATGGATCAATCCATGAATAATTTATCTTTAATCTACTTGATTTTTGTTGTTTGCTGCATTGTGTTGATGAATGATTTGACTTGCCACAATGGTGACAAGGATGGAGATCAAAACACTAATCTTCCAAAAGACCAGTTCTTTGACAATGAAGGCAATTTAGTTTGATTGCAACTTCAGTTTGTGTGTATTTTTGTTTGTCTGCAACTGTCTCATGGCTTGTTGATTTTATTGGATCAAGAAATCCTACACTGATGAAATTGATCGGCTTAGAATAATCGGGGATATGCAAGTTGTTTTCATCTTCGTAATATCCTAATCCTCGTCTATTTTTGTTACTTTGAAGTTCTTCCCATGGCTTGATGATTGGTTTGGAAGAAAGTTGAACTGGATCAGGGACCACTTTGACACTTGAAGTTGGTTGGATCAGTGACTTGGAATCAACATCGGTATCTTCATATGTGCGGATGAAAGACTTGGAAACATCACTCTTCTATTGCAACTCATCTCTTTGAAGTTGCGACTCTAGTTGAAGGAACTCAATTGTTTCATGTGCTTGTTGTAGATTCATTGAAATATCAACAAGAGTTGCTTTGTGTTGGAAATAATATTGATAGGGTGGGTGGGTGAATCAATATTATCAAATCAAACACTTTCTCATTTCCATACTCAGATTCATATACGCTACTTCAATTAAGGGAACCTGCGTGTACACGCAACTGTGTCTAATGCAACTAGCGTATATCCAGTAAACTTATGATTCAATTAATCCATTAAATGTTGATCTTTAGTTAGTGCATCAAAACTTTATTAACGATATGAACAGTAAACAAGTGTAGTAGAACAGATCATCACACACAAGAAGCACACATGAACACCATGATGTAAGGTAGAAACCCAATGTGGGTGAAAACCACCTGCTACAATTCATCTCTATCTTGTTTTAATAAGAAACTTATTTTTACAATATTTTTGTACTAGTGTAGCCTTATACCAGTACATAGGCTTCTACCTGCAAAATGTTACAACCTCCTCTCGTTCTCCAGATTCTCCTGGAAGGGAGCTACAACCCCCTTAGCTCTTGTACTAGCTAATGTACTAGCACATAGGTGTTGACCTACATAAGGCTACAACCTTCTCTTTCTTCCTCCAGGTACCACGTTTCATAAATTTTCAGACTGGATACTCATGGAAAAACGTCATAATCTGAAGGCCACGTTTCATCCAATTTTCATACTGGACCCATCAACAACATTGAAACTCAAAATCAATTACCACTGTGATATATCCAATCATCAATCTCTGAATCACCTAACACTGAATCACTGAAACCCTGTCAACAAAATGCAGTCACCAGAACACAGAGAAGAACACATAACTCTGCAACAATATTCAAAACCAATTGTATCATTAAAAATCATGCATCAGAGTGCATACACTACTTGGAAGTGATGAACCAACGTGTATACACAAATTCACCAAAGCAAACAAGCGTATATGTCATCAATTACTTACTTATAACTTCATTGCACTTCCTGACTTCAGACATACCCAGATCATTACATATACAAGGATAATACATATTTTAGCAACCAAATCTAGTCCATCAGATCACATAAAGATAAGTCATTATGATCCTGATCCATTATAGATCTCATCCATCAACACTGAAGCTAAACATAATCAACCAATATGAATATATAGAATATTGACACCAGTAAATAGTCACCAGAACTCAGACTTTGCATCATCAACCAGAACCACCTGTAACTTCAAATATCATAGTTTATATGGTATATGCTATTCAGATGTATCTAACCTATGTATGTACACGCTTTTATCAAAGTCAACCAACGTATACTTCTGTAAATATTCATTCATGATTTGCAGCTATTCCAAACTTGAGTTATACCCAATCATAATATTTATAGAACATTACATGCATCAGTATACAGATCTAGAATTAGCATGATCAAATCGTATAGAGATGATTCGTTCCAAGCCATTAGATTCTGATCTATCCTTAGATCTTGTTCTCCATCAACTGCTGAGATTCCTCCTTAGCTCAGATCAAGCAAAGCATTATGAACCCATAACCTGTATACTGGATCTTCATACTTCATCAGATATTCAAGACTTTTTGAATACATTTGCCTAATTATTTTCTTCTCCTATTATAGTCTTAGGCCTTACTCAATACCATAGTCCAAAACCACATAGAACCAATACGTTGGACCCAATACCTGGGGTCAATACCTTGGATGAAATACCATGGACCAAATACCACAGACCCAAAACTTAGTTTTCTGACATGTACGTGCCTTTCCTTGCATGAAAGTGCGTGTGTACGATATACACACCTTTGTATATAGTGATACTGAGTGTATACACTACTTGGTATATAGCGAACCTACGTATATACATGATTTGGTATATAGTGAACCTGCGTGTGTACACGACTTGGTATATAGTGAACCTGCGTATGTACGCAACTTGGTATATAGCGAACCTGCATATATACCTTTCTTTCTTCATTCTTTGTAGTCTGATCATCAATTCTTTGCTACTGACCTGCTGCACTATGATCTGTCATCTGTGTGAGTTGCCATCAAGGACAACACTTGTATCATAATGCTAACAATATCCCCCTTTACACTTGATGGCAAAGCTAACTTTCCATACTGAGAACTGTCATCTTAATGAGTTATTGTTCATTACATCTGAACTGATTCCTTTGAGCTGTTCTACATCCCATGTATTCTGTCACATCTGATATCTCTTCTGTAGATTCATTTAGTTATATATAAGTGAGTTGTTCTTCTACAAATGGGTTGCCATCAAGTATAACACATGCATCATAATGCCAACAATCTCCCCCTGTGGACGTTGTCATTATTCATTACATCTGAATTGATTCCTTTGAGTTATCTTGCATCCCATGTATTTTGTCACATCTAATATCTCTTCTATAGATTCATTTAGTTATATATAAGTGATTTGTTCTTCTACAAGTGGGTTTCCATTAAGTACAACACATGCATCATAATGCCAACAATCTCCCCTTTTGGACTTGATGGCAACAACCATACCAAGTCACTCTCCCCCTTTGACATCAAGGGCAAAGGGTGGACCAAGATATTCTCTTCCTTGATATACATTCCGTTTTCCATACTCCCCTTGAGTACCTACTTAAATCTCTGATTGAGCTCCCCCTTTGTATATGCCAAGGTGTACCAATCTATCCATGCTCCCTCTGAATAGATGCTGAAATCTCTGCTCTGTTGAAGTGTGTTGTTCATGCTCCCCTGAATGTAAGCAAGGTCTGCAAAAAGATGTTCTACAAGAAGAACATGACTCTATCAAAAATGACCTTCCTATCACCAAAGACTCATACATACATCCATCTCCCAACCAAGTGGGGATATACCAATATTGATTCATCCACCCAACCAAGTGGGGATACACCAGATACCAAATGTTTATACATGACTAAAATATTACATCGTCCTTCCCATGCATAGTGGGGGTACAAATTACACCATATGACCAAAATGGATTCATCAAATGACTACAATAGATAGAGACAAACTATTACATCAAGAGTCTTGATATGACCTTTACATGACATTTATAACAAAGACCAAACATCTAAATAAGACCATGATAGTCATCAAAAACTATCATACACAATGTATGATTTGCTCCATAAGCATCTGTTAACAGCATCTAGACCAGCAACCGAATCATTCACATTATATCATATGTGAAAAACGCCATAGCCATCTCATCAACATCAAGATCTGCATGATCTTATATATCATCCAAGTATCATCACTTTGGAACATCTGCATCAATCAACATATGTAAGTATCAACCTATCATCATATAGGTAAGAAATCATCATCATCATGTCTCCAACAATGCAACTTTGAGTAATCATCCATGTATCCAACATACTATATATAGCACTATGTAATAGCAACAATCCTCATCCATGTGAGTGCCAAGAACCATAGGAATCCTACATCATAACTGTATTATATGTCGACAACAACATATGAGTGACTCATCATCAAGTAATGAAATTGTGTATTCAAGGTTTTGTACTTCTCCTTATCCTTATGAAGATCACCATGTAAGCACCATATATGTATCATCAACCACAAATCTGATCTGAACACCAACTATGTAACCCCGAGAATCATATGAGATTTTTTCATGGACAACTCGTAACCTTAGCAAGATGTATCATTTAGCCATATAAGCATCATCACCAAGGACAACTAACCATAATGTTCTCAATGCATTATTAAAGGCATATGCTCCCTCTGAACCTGTGCCATCTTGCTTACTGTCAGATCTGATCATGCTTATATCAGCAAGAAGTATCAAGACATCATCATCATTAATTTAGGATCAAAACACTTTTAAACATGTAACAAGTATCAAGACATTTCCACACATCATCAGCAGATTGTAACCATTATCAAACAAAGCAAATAATGGACTGAATCATATCAGACCCTTTTTCCTAAGTCTGTCCCACTGCTTTTCCTCAAACTAACATATGCGCGATTGTGTAGTGTCTAACTCGCGTATATACATGACTTTTCTTCATGAAACTTGCATATGAGATTTAGAACACTGAAGTTTCACACTTTCAGTTCTCTCTGAGTCTGTTATGTCTGTACATTGTGATGTGCCACATTTTCCTGACTGTACTTCCTTCTTCTTCCATATCTTCAAGTATGATGATGTTTTCTCCTTTCGGTATGGTGCCCGTACTTTGTTCCTGCATTCCTTAGCTATATGTCCAAGCTTGTTACATTCATAACATCTCATATGTTTCATATTCCTTCTGTAGAAATCAATAGCTTTGTGACCAAACATATTGCAAGAAAAACAATATCCCTTAAAGTACCTAATACGTGATGAGCTTTCTGTGTGATGGTCTTGAACCATTCTACTTCTTCATCTGGCTGCAACATGTCCAAAATTATGACATATATAACATTCAACATTATTCATTTGAGGAATTGACCGACTATCACTTCCATAGTTAGGAATAAAAGATTTTATTTGAAGAATTTTTTTCCTTGGTTGTTGATGGGATTGACCTCTCATCTCCTTGTTGAGCATTTCAGATTTTGCATTATAGTCCCTTGTCTTACTTTGTGAACTAGATTCTCCTTCAACAGATTCATGAAAACCAAGACCAATTTTGATCGCAGGAGACCTTTGACTACTAAGAATATCATCCAAGATCTTAGTACTATCTTGAAATCGTAAGAGCTTAACCTTTTGTTCTAATTTATATTTTAGAATATTTACCTCAACCTGATGTTGCTCTTCCTTTTCAAGATACTGCTTCTTCATGATTCCTTTAGTTTTTCTTCCTTATTCCAACTGATGTCTTAATTCAAGAACTTTGGTTTCTTGTTTTTTCAAGAGTTTGGAGTAGTTCTTTATTCTGCTTATTAGATTCTTCAAGATCTTCTTTTAGTGAGAGGATCTTGGATTCAAGATTTTCATAGTAACTGGATCTATCTTTAAGTTTCTTGATTGTTGTGCTCCTTTCATTGACTTCATTTGTTAATGATGTCACTTCATCCTACAACTTTTGACATTGATCTTCCTTGCCCTTGAATAACTTCCTTATCTTGTTTCCTTCCTCTAGTTGAGCTTTTAGTTTGATAGCTTCTTCTTTGAAGGCACATTCCCTTTTGTTCAGTAGATCTTGTTGATCTCTAATTTTGTTTGTAATCCTTTTAAATTATGCCTCTATTTGATATCTTTCTTGCTCACCCATAAGAGAAAATTCAATTGTTTCGCTATCACTTTCATCATCTTCAAATGGATAGTGAAATGTATCACCAGAGGATAACAAATTCAAACCTGATAGTTCTTTTTCTTGTTCATCTTCATTTTGAAGTGATTCTGAATCTGAAGTGTTTCTTCCACATATTCCCCAATCGATTCTCCCACTATCATAGTTCCTTTGAGATGTCTTCTTCTTCTTAGGTGCTTTCTTCTTCAACTTCTTCCCTTTTCTATGATCTCCTTCAAAGCGACAAAGCTTCACCAAGGACCTGCTAAATACCAATTGTTGGAAAAATACTGAGAGGGGGGGGGTGGGTGAATCAGTATTATCAAATCAAAATATTTTTCATTTCCATACTTAGATTCATATATGCTACTTCAGTTAAGGGAACCTTCGTGTACACATAACTGTATCTAATGCAACTAGCATATATCCAATAAACTTATGATTTAGTTAATCCATTAAATGTTGATCTTTAGTTAGTGCATCAGAACTTTATTAGCCATATGAATAGTAAACAGGTGCAGTAGAACAGATCATCACACACAAGAAGCACACATGAACACCATGATGTAAGGTGGAAACCTAATGTGGGTGAAAACCACCTGCTGCAATTCGTCTCTATCTTGTTTTAATAAGAAACTTCTTTTTACATTATTTTTGTATTGGTGCAGCCTTATACCAGTACACAGGCTTCTACCTACAGAAGATTACAACCTTCTCTCATTCTCTAGCTTCTCCTAGAAGGGAGCTACAACCCCCTTAGCTCTTGTACTAGCCGATCCTTCTACTAGTACGTAGGCGTTGGCCTACTGAATGCTCCAACCTTCACACATTTTCCAGCTACTACTGGAAGGGAGCTACAACCCCCTTAGCTCTTGTACTAGCTGATGTACTAGAACATAGGTGCTGACCTATAGAAGGCTACAACCTTCTCTTTCTTCCTCCAGGTACCACGTTTCATAAATTTTCAGACTGGATACTCATGGAACAACATCATAATCTGAAGGCCATGTTTCATCCAATTTTCATACTGGACCCATCAACAACATTGAAACTCAAAATCAATTACCACTGTGATACATCCAATCATCAATCTCTGAATCACCCAACACTGAATCACTGAAACCCTGTCAACAAAATGCAGTCACCAGAACACAGAGCAGAACATAGAACTTTGCAAAAATATTCAGAACCAACTGTATCATTAAAAATCATGCATCAAGGTGCATACACTACTTGAAAGTGCTGAACCAGCATGTATACGCAACTTCAGCAAAGCGAACAAGCGTATATGTCATCAATTACTTACTTATAACTTTGCTACACTTCTTGACTTCAGACATACCCATATCATTACATATAAAAGGATAATACATATGCTAGCAACCAGATCTAGTCCATCAGATCACATAAAGGTAAGTCATTATGATCCTGATCTAGTATAGATCTCATCCATCAACACTGAAGCTAAACATAATCAACCAATCTGAATATGCAGAATATTGACACCAGTGAATAGTCACCAGAACTCAGACTTTGCATCATCAACCAAAACCACCTGTAACTTCAAATATCATAGTTTATATGGTATATGATATTCAGATGTATCTAACCTGTGTATGTACGCGCTTTTATCAAAGTCAACCAGCGCATACTTCTGTAAATATTCATTCATGATTTGCAGTTATTCCAAACTTGAGTTATACTTAGATCATAATATTTACAGAACATTAAATGCATCAGTATACAGATCTATTATGAGCATGTTCAAACCGTATACAGATGATTCATTCCAAGCCATTAGATCTCGATCTATCCTTAGATCTTGTTCTCCATCAACCACTAAGATTCCTCCTTAGCTCAGATCAAGAAAAGCATTATGAACCCATAACATGTATATTGTATCTTCATACTTCATCGGATATTCAAGACTTTTTCAATACATTTGCCTAATGATTTTATTCTGCTTTTATAGTCTTAGGCCTTACTCAATACCATGGTCCAAAACCACATAGAACCAATACCTGGGGTCAATACCTCGAACGAAATACCATGGACCAAATACAAAAATACCATGGACCAAATACCACGGATGCAAAACTTAGTTTTCCAACATTTACGTGCCTTTCCTTGCGTGAAAGTGCGTGTGTACGATATATGCGCCTTTGTATATAGTGATACTGTGTGTATACACTACTTGGTATATAGAGAACCTGCTTATATACGCGACTTGGTATATAGTGAACCTGCGTGTGCACACGACTTGGTATATGGTGAACCTGCATATGTACACAACTTGGTATATAGTGAACCTGCATATATACCTTTCTTTCTTCATTCTTTGTAGTCTGATCATCAATTCTTTGCTACTGACCTGTTGCACTATGATCTGTCATCTGTGTGAGTTTCCATCAAGGACAACACTTGTATCATAATGCCAACACTTTGTCGATTTGCACCATTTATTTAGCATGTGAGAGGATAAAATTATTAAGAATCTCTAACAACTGAATGCTTTTTGCCATTTGAACTTGTTGGAACTCACACTCGCTTGGTGTTTGGTTTATTGTTGCACGCTCGCTTGATCTTGTTTTAACAATTGATTATTTGAAATCACACTTGCTTGATTTCACGCTCGCTTGATGTTGTGAACTTTTCACTTGTTTGAACTCACACGCTTGATTGATCAAAAGAAGGGTTTCGAATACTATCGAAAATCCACCCAAGAGAAATGCTTACAATAATTTGAATGACTCAGTTAAAAAACAATGGATCCACTTGGTTTAATTGATTCCCTAGCAATTCAAAGTGTGGGTGTTGGTTTCAACCGAGAATGCGCCCTTACAATTCAATTGAATTTGATTTTGATTATAATCCAGCTTACAAATTATGATTTGTGAGTTACAATTTTGTATTGAGCTTATTAAAAAATGGTGCAAGTGGAATTTTCAAAACATTGTTGTTGAATTGTTGCAAAAATTGTTGATGTAGATGACATATTGATTGGATGTTGATGTAGAAATGTTGTTGACAACTTGATTATGTATTTTTTCTTCTTGATTTTTTGCAGTTTGCTTGATTACATAAGTTTGAATGAAAATGACTATATGCATGCAATTCGCTAATTTGTTGTGTGCTACACGTGTATCGTATTAGAAGGATACCACATGAAGGTTAGTGTCAAAACTAGACACAAAACAAAAACAATATCAAGAATCATGCGCCATCACAAACATACCCATGGTGTACCTAAGATCCCCTTATTCAATTTCAAGCGGATCTAGGACACAATCTGTTATGAAACCAGCTCACAAAAAGATAGAAAAGAAAGATCAATGCCTTAGAATTCAGCCTCTTCGACGGGCCAACCTCCTTTACATTACACAAATGAACAATTATTGGATGATACAAATGACAAGACCTCCTTTCTATATATAGGAGTCTAAGGGCTCATAATATAATCAGAGTTGACATAACAATAATAATGTAAGGGCACAATAATAACAATATGGGGACTACATGGGCACAACATTATAATAAGGGGGTTGTAGTAATAATAATAAGGGGTTACACTAGTAGTATAGGGGCCTAACATAACTCTCTCCTTCAAAAAGTGTTGTCCTCAACACTTGAGTAGTTCTTGATGCTTCTGTATAAAATTGTTGTCCTCCCATGTGGAATCTTCAGTGGGTAAGTTCTTGTACTTGATGAGATACTTTGAAATTGATCGATTTTGTCACTGTCAGGTTATTGTTTCTATGACTGCTCCAGGTTCCAATATGATTTTTCCTTCCTCTTCAAGTTCTGGCAATATTGTTTGAATTGGGATATTCTGCAACTTTTGAATGAGTGGCCACACTTCTTTTTCCTTCTTCCATTCATCCCTTGCTTCATTTATCCAATCTGGTTGGATAATAGAATGAACACAAAACAATGCTTCCACATCCTCATCATTTCTTGAGAGTGCATCTACAACAAAAATTTTCTTCCCTTTTCTATAGATGATGTCAAAGTCATAACCCAACATATTTGTGACCCATTTTTTCTATTCTTCTAAATATAATATTTGTTGTAAAAAGTATTTAAGACTATCATGATCCATTTTTACCTTGAAGTGTCTTCCCATTGGGTAAGTGTAGGTTTTAACCCTGTACAGAAATTACCTGCATACGAATTCTGAAACAAAGAAAATAAACAATGCGAGAGCATAACACATAAAACACATATGCACAGAGATTTTCCCCTGGATCCCAAAA
>APFE030447762.1:52776-82974 GCA_000404065.3 Pinus taeda
CCCCCCCTGTGACCCCCCCACTGCGCAATTGGTGCAACGAAGGGGGGGCTCCGGCCCCCCTCTAACCCCCCAGTTCACTACGTCGATTAGTCGTGGAAAGAATATAACACAACCCAACAGTAAGGTCGCCATTTCTTAAGTGCATGTAATATTGCCAACATTTCCTTCTCATAAATAGCTTGCTTGAGATGTAGCTATAAAAATACCCAATCACCTACATCAAAACGTTTTTCACCGTGATGTTGATCTACATGTTGTTTCATTCGATTATGCACCAAAGTGGTATTATCCTTTAAAAGTTGGAGAACTTGTTGTTGATGCTCAATGTGGTCTTTCACTACTTGAACCATTTTCTTCTTGATTTGTCCTTCTATCTTGAGAGTTTGAGGAGTGTTAATTTCTTCCAATGATTTACAAGATATGGTCAGATTCATTTCTTGGTGCTCGATGTGATCTTTCACTTCTTGAACATTTTTCTTCTTGATATGTCCTTCTATATTGATAGTTTGAGGAGTGGTAATTCTGGCCAATGCATTACAAGATATGGTTGGATTCATTTCTTCTTTCTTGATGTGATCTTTCACTTCTTAAACCTTTTTCTTCTTGATATGTCCTTCTATCTTGAGAGTTTCAGGAGTGGTAATTCTTGCCAATGATTTACAAGATATGGTCGGATTCATTTCCTTTTTATTTGGGGTTGGGTCCTCACGTATATCCTTTTCTTTTAATGTTTCTTGATCATTTTCTTCCTCATCTTCATACTTTATGTAAAATAATTTCTTCTCAGCACACTTATGACCTTTAGTGCATTTTCTATCACAATTGTAACAAAGCCATTTTTCTCTTTTTTCTTCCAATTGTTGTGGTGTAAATGTTGTAGGTTGTGGAAGGCTAGGAGAAGAAACACTTCCATAATTATAGTCATGAGTGGTGGGATTCCTTGTTTCCATAATTTCGCTTTCAATATTTCTTTCCCACCTGAATGCCTTCTCCAATGAATTAGGTTCCCAAACACGAACCTCATGTTGAATGTTATCCTTTAAAGTACCTATGAAGACATCTATCCTTTGCTTCTATGGAATATAATTTACCATTATATTCAATTTTTGAAAGTCCTAAATGTTCTCTACCATTGAACACTTTTGTTTGAGATTTATCAATTGGCTAAAGAAGGTGTTTCGCTTTGTATCCTCATAATGTGCTATCATTTACTCTGTGAAAATTGACCACGTAACAAGTGGTTTACGAGAACAAATCCATTTATACCATAAAAATTGATTTGGTTCTAAATATGAAGATGCAATACATACCTTTGTAACAGTTTCACCTCATGTAGATCAAAATATTTCTCCATCTATAGTATCCAATTTACCGGATCCTTGCCATCAAACTTCCTCATATCGCCTTTTCTTTATTTTAGAATCTCGATCTTGAAACAACTATAACTCTATAATTTCAGCTCTTCCAGTTCTAAAATTGTGACCTGAAGTAGCTCTCTGTGTCCTCTTTCCAATTCCACCAATATGATCAAAATTGGATTCTCCAAGAAAGAGTTATGCAAAATCTCCCAAGATGACCTGATTATATACCTTTTTAGAAGAGCGAACTTGTATGAAGTGCCACGTGTCACTATTTTTACCTTTGGATCTGAAACATATACACAAGAAACTATAGTCCATCCTCTTTCTATAACTTCTTATGAAATTTCAATCTGATGCTCAGAGAGAAAGTTATGACGATCTTCCCAAGGTGACCTATTTGGAATGTAATTCGGGGGTCTGCAAAAACCCTAACTTCCTCAGACTATATCTCCGAAACTATAACGAGACATGATCTGAAATTTAGAGCCAGGGTTCAGACCGATTTCTTCTCAAATGGGTTTTTGGTTTAGCTTCTTAAACTTTGTAGCGAAACAGTTATAGTGAAAATCCCATGATGACCTGTTTTAGTTGAAATTTTGGATCTTGCAAAAACCCTAACTTCCTCAGATCATATCTCCGAAAATATAGCAAGACAAGCTCTGAAATTTGGACCAGAGATTTAGCACAAGTTCATCTCAAATGGTTTTCTTTTGCTCCTAAAATGTCGCAGAAAACAAGTGATAGAGAAAATTCCACGATGACCTATTTGGAGCAGCGAAACCCTAGAATCCAAAGCTCTAATACCAAATGTTACGAAACCAGCTCACAAAAAGATATAAAAGAAATTTTAATGCCTTAGAATTATTTACATTACACAAATGAACAACTCTCAGATGATACAAATGATAAGACCTCCTTTCTATATATATGAGTCTAAGGGGTCATAATATAATCATTGCCGGCATAACAATAATAATGTAAGGGAACAATAATGACAGTAATGGGCTTCTATGGGGCACAATAATAACAATACGGGGAGTACATGGGCACAACAATATAATAAGGGGGTTGTACTAATTACAATAAGGGGTTACACTAGTAGTATAGGGACCTAACAGAATCACCATCAAAAAGATATGTTTTTATTATGTAGTGAATTACATCAACCTTCACCTTCACAACATGAATGAAATTTCTCCAACAATGAGAATGCCAAGCTCACAACCCCTTGAAGCAACTTGTCTTCAAAAATAAATGTACATTGACCCAATTAAGCTTTCTTCAAAATACAATAATGAGCTTCCCTCTTAAAAAGCTTCACTTATCACTCCAAATACAAAATATGCCCAAAATTCCATTTCACAAAATCACGTATGACTCCATCACAAAAAATTACAAATACTCCTTATTTCTCCAAAACGTATCACTCCAAAATATTACAACATGTCATGTTTCTCCCCTTGCTTGATATCAGGTTATATAAAAAGATCTTAAAGGAGACTCGTTTTTTGAGGAACGAGTGATGTTTTCAGATAGCAGCTGGTTCCAAGTAAGGTTTGGAACTTTCCAATCATGACAGTGTAAAAAGGTGGCTAATAGGATCACTCATCGTAGTTGTTCCTCAAAAAGGGGTAAAAAATCAAATGGAGGCGAATGATCGGCAACAACATAGTGGAGGTAATGGTAAGAACACGACTAAGGCTCAAAAGCTAATGATAATACATTCACAATGGTTATTTAACAGAGATGGGTTCATTTTTTAATGAGTTTAAACTCTAGTGGAACATATGCTCATTGCTAGGTTTAATTTTTAACGAGCTTGAACTTCGCATAAAATTTCTCGTGCCAGTCGTATAATAAGGATGTCTCATCAATAGGTTCATTTTTTAGGGAGCTTGCAACATTCGAAATTATGCTCTGACTCCTTTCATTATGTAAGCTAGGAACAACCAATCCTACGAGTTTAAAGGGTTAAGAACCTACAAACTAAGAAAATAAATGGTTGTTTTTCACTTTCACACAAAATGGTTTGCATGCCCCCAGGCATAGCAAAGTAGAGTTTCACAGGTTACCTCTCAATTTGCATACAAAACACTTGTTCTATTGGGAAAGGCCTACCTTCTCCAGGTTACCCCTCAATTTGCAGACAAAACATTTGTTCTATCGAGAAAGGCCTACTTTCTAACAAAGGTACCTTATTCTGGTTCAATCCGATTTTCTTGAATGAACGGGTGTGTCAGACCAGTCATATATCCTCTGTGGAAACCTACCCTATACCTGAAGTTTTCCTGCCAAAGCAGGCTAGGGTGCATGCCCCTTGGGTTTCAATCTTGACCACCGAATCACTCGCGCTCATCAGGTGGAAAAACTTGTGATTGATGAGACATTCCTTGTGCAAAGAGACCTATTAGGGATGGCATTTGACTGTTAGCTATGTGTGAGCCGGGGAATGAAAGCTGGTCTACGAGCTAGACCACTCTGCCTTCATGCGGAAAACACATTACTCGAAAGAGTGAGGAGACGATGGCTCCCATGCTATAAATGTAGTCACGCCCAAGGAGCAGATTGCAATCTAAAGGTCCTTGGACTACCATCACGTTCAGATAAACGGTTTTCCTTCTCAAAGTTATAGGAAAATTTGCAAGGATCCCTAACAGCCGACTGGTTCCTTTATCGAAGCCTATCAAATATCACATCTCAAGAAAAAGTGATGGCGAACCAAGCACTTTCCAAGTAGTTGAGGAAAGGATACTCACAAAAGCCCCTTCATCTATGATGGTACCAACCATGACCATTTTGTAAGTTTGTACTATGATTCGAAATGGTACATTAGATGGTAAACAGGGCCTACCTAGTAGATTCTAATCAAAGGAAATGACTAGGTTGCTTGGAGGTGGGGCCGAATAAATGACTGGATATAGCTCTGATGAATTTCCCTCCTGTGGTAAAGGAATGGGCAGATT
This sequence comes from Pinus taeda, assembly GCA_000404065.3. NCBI lineage: Eukaryota > Viridiplantae > Streptophyta > Pinopsida > Pinales > Pinaceae > Pinus > Pinus taeda. Next base: position 57,101 of record APFE030447762.1, read on the forward strand.
GCCCCCATGTTCGTTGGAGTCTGTGTTTATGAAAAGAATTTGAATGGTGTCATTCTCATTCTCTTTGGTGACTGTATCATCTGAAGGTAAATCTTTTGAAGTCAATATGGGATGGATTGTTGTATCGACCTGTTGACTTTGGTCTGATGTGGACTCAGAGGGTTTATCTTCAATGATAGGTGCTTCGGTCGACTCCAAAGGTGGGTGAGCCAGATTTTCAACTAGTAATGGATTCAGCAAGAGTTTCTTGTACCCAAGAGGGAGTCGTTGTGGTGACACAAGACGATTATCCAAGACTCTTTTACCTTCGTCCAGGAAGGGACAACGGTGGAGGGCATGATCGCTTTCACACAGTCTGTAGGGAAATTTAGATTTTCCTTTTTTTCCAGTGACTTCACTTTCACTAGTTGACGGTGTACTTTCAACATGATCGTCAGAGGTTGATGACACCGGATTGTGCAAGCAGGGAGACCAGTCCCTTATAATCCATGGGATGCAAAACAATCTTGGTGATAGTGGTCTCCTCTGCAGATGACACATGGAGATTTAGGTTTGGACGGTGCAATGTGTGGATTTTCGCTAGATGATGTATGGTTTCCCCTTTTTTCCATTGGCTCCTTCTTCTTCTTCTCCTTCCCCTTATTCTTCTTCTTAGTTACTTGTTTTTTAGTTTTACCAAGTGAAGAGGAAGAAGGAGAGGGAGAGACAAATGAAGTAGAAGGTTGGGGGGAAACTCTGGTATCATCTAGTTGTTGATTCAATTGTTCAAGAATTATGGTGCTTTGAAAGACAGAGGTCGAGAGAAGCCATACCGGCAGGCCAATTGTCAGTCCGGGAAGGGACAATGTGGCCATATGAGGTGCACCAACATCTCCCCAAGAGGAGAAAGGACTAGGACTTCCCCCAAGGGGAAATTCTTGGTTGGTAGACTCCATTTTCTCAACCTAAGACCAACGAGGGAACAATGATGTTATTCCACTTAAAATTAATTTTTAGACGCTTCGTCACAACTTACTTTTTCAATTTTTAAGAGTCGAGAAAAAGCTAAAGATGACTCTAGTCACCTTCGATTTTTAATGAGCCTGAAGTGACAAGTGCTCAGATGGACTTTTCATTTAAGGAGTCTGAAAAGGAACGAAAGAGACTTATCTGGAAATCTAGACAGAGGGATTACCAAACCAATCACAAAACTGCAAAATATTTTTTACGGTACGACAGTCAATCTTCCTGAATGCTGTGTTCAGTGCATTGTGATCGATAGGGCGGTAGACACGACTTCCTAAGGATAAAGGATATAGCCTATTGTGGTCTCCTAATATATACTCGGCGGTACGTGGGAGCACAAGTCCGTACTAGCACTTATCATCTCAAAGAGGAGGAATCACCCAACCTATGATGAAAGTGACAGTTACTAGGCTTTACGACGTCGGAATACATCTCTAGCCTAGACTTCTAAATGTTGTGCGTTAGGTTCCAAAGCATTTTTATGTTCTTTGAATTTATTTTATAGTTGATCTTTCTTAAGAAGTTTTCCTTTAAGGTTCACCGCGTGATGTAGATATACAATTCCTAAAATGAAATCTAAGATGATAAACAGTCGTTTAATCTTCTTTTTGGAATGAAAATCCTAGCTACTAAGGAAAGAGAAATGAAATCCTTTCAACATAGAGCAGAGAGCACACACTAGATGCACTGTCCTAAATCAAAATCAACATGCAGTCTAAATGCAAATGCACGTGCATGTATTTGTTTTCCTCTTTCTTAATGTGTGAATGACAAAAATAATGCTAAGTACAAATCTGAATTATTCCTTCTTTCAAAGCGACAGTATTCACGATTTTCTTTTCAAAAAAAATAGGAAGGAAAGATGAAACTTTGCTATTTTGAATTGAAAACTGCTTTCGACACTTGAAATACTTATAAATTCAGATAAAATACAAGAGTAATAGTGTAATCCACCATCAAAAAGAGAAGTATTATTTTCTTTGATTGAAAATGACACTTGCAACACTTTCGAATCAAAAGACAACAATTCGATTAAGCTACTATTTTGTAAAAGAGAACTGTAAATGGCACACAATACATAAAATCATTCACAATTCTTTGTACAATAGAGGTTGGATGTTGCAAAGAAGGGGGTTTCAACAATGGTATACTGATCACAGACAGAAAAACTCCTGAATAAAACTAAAGACGGTGAAGAAAAAACCAAAATCTGGAGGCAGATCTAGTCTTGTTTGATCATTGCACTTGTAACACAGGGAAACAGGGATGCATCCCACCTACTGCACACGGGAGGTGCGGTGCATCCAGATTTCGTAAAGGGGAGGGTGCGATGGTCAAGGAATGAGACTTTAACTTGGTTTTTGGTCACAGTTCGCAGTTTAGTTCAGTAATTTAGGCCGAGCAAATGATAGTCAGTAACTACAAAGTATAGGGCTGATCTAATGAGGTTACTCAAGCTACCTCTAGGGCACTTAGGATGTTTGCAAGCCAATTGTTTAGTTCATAAAAAAACTCGGAGATTGACTTAAGTAATGTTGATCTACTTTGCACTTGCATAGCAAATGCAATTCAAAGGCTAGTTGGCTTGACTTCAGGCCCCGTCTGTGGTTTATGAATCAAACAAATATAGACAAGCAATCAAACTAATCACTTCCCAGCGGAGTTGCCATTTTGTTACTGAGAAATCTAGTGTCTCTTCAGAGCTACTAGTCCCACTAAGACAGGTAGCTATCTCAGAAACAAACAGATTAAAGTCACTTGTTTTTTCCTTTACGAGAGGGAGATGAGAAAGAAGCAGAGAGTACCAACCTCAGTGTTCTGCTTGGCTCCTTGCTTGTTTTCTTTCCCCTTTGAAAGAATCTCGCCACTGCTTCCTTACTTGTCTAGCTTCAAAGAGCACCTGTAGATTCACAGCAACATAATACCATCAGAGCATAGAGATCTTTCATTGTAAACAATATAGGATCAGATATATATTGACCATAGAAATGCATATAACAAACACAGTATTCAGAGATACACAAGAATATGGAGGAAAACTCAAATAGCTTTATTAGTAAAAGTCATAGAAGAGAGGATTACAACCACTTGGTCTGACCCAGCACAATCCTCCCAGCTTGAAAGCACTCTTCACTTCACACAAAGCAAGATCACCCAACAATTTCTTCAAAGAGAAACCAGCAGCACCTCCTTGCAAATTACCAAATTCCAACCTTTGGATCTCTTGGATGAGGGATCCATTTATATATATTTGCAGGGGGGTGAGTCAGCTTCTGGGATTTTGATTAGTGTCATCTCTCTAATAGTTCTTGGTTCCACTTGGAGATTTTAGATCTCTTACTCATCCTTGGGCGAACTCAGAGAGGCAAGTGTCAAATGAGTAGTTTCTAGAAGATTCTTTGGGTTTCCACCTAGCAAACTGCTTATGCCATTTGTCTGCTCTCGCTCATCGCACCCTATAGAAGGGCTTTCTATTATGCATCGCACTTTTTGCATGTGGCAGGTGAGATGCATTGCACCTTTAGCACTGGGCAATCTGTATGGTCCTGCTTTGACTAGTTCTAAGTAGCTTTTCATGGAGAACTTCTGGGAGATGATGTAATTAGCTGACCTTGCTCCTTTAGGGTACGAAACAACACTTTTAGGGACTTAGAAGCCCTTGGTTTATGGACATGTGTGATTGGGGTTGTAGTGCCAAAATATGTCTATAACACATAACCCTTTTGGTCATGCCATTCTTCTTTTCCTAATGTTATGAACCCCCAAATTTGGTCCCAATTCCCCTACAACTACACCCTTGTGCCCCCTTGGCTAAGGGATTAAACACATTAGGGGTTATGGGATGTAATAAGGGAGCCCATAATCCCATTATCACAACTATAAATAGGTTCATGAACACCATCAATATCTATTGGAGGTGTTGCGATGAAAGCAATAATGAATACAAAAGTTGTGGTCAATACGACAGGGATCATCAAGATGTTAAACCATCCAATGTAAAGATGGTTTTCAATGCTAGTGATCTAGTCACATAAAAAACCCCATAAAGTTTTTCTTTGGGACACCCCTGGGATTCAATAATTAATCTAAAGTGAGAGGATACGTTGTTAAGGTGACAATGGAAACAACCTTGCGTTGATGCAAAGTGACACTTTGTGAGCCTTGCACAACTAGGGTTTCGGTTTCATCATCAACAAGAGGCACAATTGGCAAGTGGAAACATCTCACATTTAGGGCACTTGGTCACAAATATTTACGCATGTTTTTCCACCGAGGGTACCTTTCACATTTCCCAAGGAACAAATTACATATTTGGATGAATTTTGGATAACTTGTCACATTCCACTAGCTTCATGCATGAAGAGGAGATCCCATGTTTTAAGAAGATTTTGGAGGATTTCATGGCATAGTCAAGGGTCACATGTATAAAAGAAGAACACCATAGCCAAGAATAAGAAAATTTTTGTGTAGATCATCTTCTGAATTCATCACATTCGTTTTCTTTCGATCGACGTTTTGAACCAGCAATGGTGGTTCATCTTCAGGATGTGAAAGAATGATGAAAACTGATCTTTATTTCTTTTAATAAATACTTATGAGATGCTTTGCCGAATTTGGTAAAGCATCTCATAACTATTTATTAAAAGAAATAAAGATCAATTTTCGTCATTCTTTCACATCCTGAATATGAACCACCATTGTTGGTTCGAAATGTCGATCTAAAGAAAACTAATGCAATGAATTCAGAAGATGTTCTACACAAACTTGAAGATCGCAAAAACTTTAAAGACAAAATAAGAAAATTGGCATTTGTATCACATGGTGTAAAGGAGAAGGACATAGGTGAAGAGTACTCCATTTAGAAACATAAAAAAGCTCATTTATGTCCTCTTTCCATAGAAGATGAGATATCTTTTGACAAAAAGCCCAAATTGCCAACAAAGGAAGACTTGAGTAAGGGTTTACTTCTTTCACATGTTGAGAGACATTCATGTATTTTAAGGCATCATAAGGGAGAAAAAGGTCAAAATGTTTGGAAATGAAAAAATAAGAGTGATGTGTGCCAAGGAGTGTCAGCAAATTCCAAGTGCCCCAAGGACGAAGTGTGTTAGGACAAGTTCAGAATAGGACTCGCAGGAGGCAAGCCTATGGTTGTGATAAGATGTGTAAAAAGTAGTTTCAGAAAAAGGGAGAATTTGGATTGGGCACAACATTGTTTTTTCAATGACTTGGTTGGGTTCCCAAGTCGCAAAAAAAGTAAGGCTATCTATGAGGGCATGATAGCTAGGGAGTGGCAAGGTGTTCCAAGGAATGCCAGGAAGTACTAACACATGCTAGATAGTTCCAAGGCATTTTAGGCATGCCAAGACATGCAAAGTGCTAAGGCATGCCATGAAGTTCTAGGCGCTGGGGTGTGGCACCAACACATGCTAGGGAGTGTTAGGGCCAATATTCAGGGAAACACAAGGGAGCAATAATTTCAAAAGCATGGAAATGAATGAATAATAGTGTGATAGAGAGTGTTAGCTAGCGAGTACGAGGTGTGCTAAGTGTTAGGGGAGTGCTAGGGAGTGCCAAAGCATGCCAAGAAATGCGGGGGATGCTAACATGTGATACATAGTGCCAAGGGATTATTAGGTGTGGAAAATGTTATGGCATATAAAGATGTAAAATTTGTTTCTTAGTTGTTTAATTTTATGACCACAGTTGGATGTGAGCTTTGTCTTTGTAACTTGTTAAGTTGGATAAGTCAAAATTATACATGAGTAGCCTAAGATTCACATCTTCATTCAGGAGTCAAAGGCCTTCATTTTAAGCTTATACCTCCATCATCCTTCACTAGCCATTCTCCATCATTCCCCTCATCAAATTCCTTTCATTTCCTTATTTTACAAAAAACCCAAGAAATTTGTTGCGCTTTTACCCTACATCTATGTTTTGACCTTTTTCCCCCCTTTTTTCTCACTATTTTTGAGAAATTCCTTTTCTAGTATTTTCCTAACACCCATACCTATCGCCCATATTTTCCCATAATTTTTCCTACCTCCCTTCCCTCTCATTCCCTTCCCCTAAGTTGTTGTCCTTTTGCACTGCACTTTTACCTAGTCACCATGTTCGCATCATATCTATTAAACCTCACACCCATTTGTCATGAAATTTTTACAGGAGATGAATGTGGATGAAGTGAAAATTGTTGGCATTATGATACAAGTGTTGTCCTTGATGGCAACTCACTCAGATGACAGATCATAGTGGAGCAGGTAAATAGCAAAGAATTGATGATCAGACTACAAAGAATGAAGAAAGAAAAGTATATACGCAGGTTCACTATATACCAAGTCGTGTACACATGCAGTTTCATTATATACCAAGTCCCGTATATAAGCAGGTTCGCTATATACCAAGTAGTGTATACACGCAAGTTCATTATATACAAAGGCGCGTATACACGCGGGATTGCTGATCAAAAGTCGTGTATGCGTATGCACACACTTTCATGCATGGAAAAGTGCGTACATGTGGGAAAGCTTATTTTTGGGTCCGCAGTATTTAGAACTATGGTTTTGGACCTTGGTATTGCATCCGAAGTGTTGAACCTAGGTATTGGGTCCCTAGTATTGGTTCTAAATGGTTTTTGACCATGGTATTGAGTAAGGCCTAAGACTATAAAAGGAGAAGAAGATCATTAGGCAAATGTATTCAGAAAGCTTGAATATCTGATGATGTATGAGATCTAGTATGCAGGTTCTGGGTTCATGATGCTTTGCTTGATCTGAGCTAAGGAGGAATCTCAGCAGTTGATGGAGAACAAGATCTAAGGATAGATCGGGATCAAATGGTTTGGAATGAATCATCTCTATATGGTTTGATCATGCTTGTTCTAGATCTATATACTGATGCATGTAATGTTCTGATCTGGGTATAACTTAAGATTGAAATAGCTGCAAAACATGAATGAATATTTACAGATGTATACGTTGGTTGACTTTGATAAAAGCGTGTACATACGCAGGTTAGATACATCTAAGTAGCGTATATAATATGAACTATGATGTTTGAAGTTACAGGTGGTTCTGGTTGTTGATGCAAAGTTTGAGTCCTGGTGACTGTTTATTGGTGTCAGTATTCTGCATATTCAGTTTGGTTGATTGTGTTTAGCTTCAGTGTTGATGGATGAGATCTATAATGGATCAGGATCATAATGACTTATCTTTATGTGATCTAATGGACTAGATCTGGTTGCTAACATATGCATTATCGTTGTATATGTAATGATCTGGGTATGTTTGAAGTCAGGAAGTGCAGCGAAGTTATCAGTAAGTAATTGTTGACATATACGCTGGTTCACTTTGGTGAAGTTGTGTATACACGCTGGTTCAGCTCTTCCAAGTAGCATATGCACTATGATGCATGATTTTTGAGGATACAGTTAGATCTTAATGTTGTCGCAGAGTTCTGTGTTTTGATGACTGTAGTTTGTTGACAGGGTTTCAGTGATTCAGTATTGGGTGATTCAGAGATTGATGATGCTAGTGTTGACTGATTGTGTGCTTCAATGATATTGATGGGTCCAGTATGAAAATTAGATGAAACGTGTCCTTTCAGATTATGGTGTTGTGCTTCAGGAGTATCCAGTCTAAAAATTTATGAAACGTGGTACCTGGAGGAAGAAAGAGAAGGTTGTAGCCTTCTGTAGGTTGGCACCTACGTACTAGTACATTAGCTAGTACAAGAGCTAAGGGGATGGTAGCTCCCTTCTAGTAGCAGCTGGAAAACGAGTGAAGGTTGGAGCATTCAATAGGCTGGCACCTACGTACTAGTAAAAGGATCAGCTAGTACAAGAGCTAAGGGGGTTGCAGCTCCCTTCCAGGAGAAGTTGGAGAACGAGAGAAGGTTGTAGCCTTCTACAGGTAGAAGCCTGTGTACTGGTATAAGACTGCACCAGTGCAGAAATATTGTAAAAAGAAGTTTCTTATTAAAAGAAGATAGAGACGACTTGTAGCAGGTGGTTTTCACCCACATTGGGTTTCCACCTTATATCACGGTGTTCATGTGTGCTTCTTGTGTGTGATGATTTGTTCTGTTTTACTTCTCCTATTTACTATTCATATGGTTAATAATTTTCTGATGCACTCATTAAGGATCAACTAACTAAATCATAAGTTTATTGGATATACGCTTGTTGCGTTAAACATAGTTGCGTATACATGCAGTTTTCCTTAACTGAAGTAGCGTATATGAATCTGAATATGGAAATGAAAAATTGTTTGATTTGATAATGCTAATGCACCCCCCCTTCCCAATATTATTTCCAACAAAAACACCCGCTCAATTTCAGCTCAAAATGATGCACGGTTTTCGAGAAATGAGCCATCATCATATACAACCATTTTCGGATTTTCTCGAGATTTGTGACTCTAATTGGGCTGAATTTTTTGTGGAGGTGAATTATGATGATATTAAATTTATGTAAAATGTGAAGCCCATTTGGATTTACCTTTTGGTAGATATGCCCAAAATACAATTGCTATAAGAGAGTTGCTGCGCTTTTGACTATGTTTTTATCATCATTTTCAAAAGATATTATGACCAAATGGAGATGAATTTTGGAAAACCAAAGGAGGTTTTTTTTACCATGGCACCAAACACAATAACCTCCTTCAGTATTTTCACAGGTGTTTTGGTTAAAGAGATATGAGTTTGTCTTCCTTGCTGCTCTTTTCATTGCGCTACCTGAGAGTGTTACCTAGCGAGTGTGAGGTGTGCTAAGTGTTAGGGAGTGATAGGGTGTGCCAAAGCATGCCAAGAATTGCGGGGTATGCTAATATTTGCTACATAGTGCCAACGGATTATTAGGTGTGCCAAATTTTATGGCATGTCAAGATGTAAAATTTGTTACTTAGTTGTTTAATTTTATGACCACAGTTGGATGTGAGCATTGTCTTCCTAACTTGTTAAGTTGGATAAGTTGAAATTATACATGAGTAGCCTAATATTCATAGCTTCATTCAGGAGTCAAAGGCCTTCATTTTAATCTTATACCTCCTTCATCATCCTTCACTGGCCATTCTCCATCATTCCCCTCATCAAAATCCTTTCATTTCCTTATTTTATAAAAACCCTAGATATCTACTGCACTTTTACCCTAAGTTTGTGTTTTGACCTTTCCATCCTTCTTCTCACTGTTTTTGAGAAATTCCACTTCTAGTATTTTCCTAACACCCATATCTATCCCCCATATTTTTCCCATAATTTTTCCTACCTCCCTTCCCTCTCATTCCCTTCCCTTAAGTTGCTGCTCTTTTGCACTGCACTTCTACCTAGTCACCATGTTCTCATCATATCTCTTAAACGTCACACCCGTTTTCCATGAAATTTTTACAAGAGATGAATGCGGATGAAATGAAAACACCCACTCAATTTTAGCTCAATATGATACATGGTTTTAGAGAAATGAGCCATCATCATCTACAGTAATTTTGGGATTTTCTTATGATTTGTGACTCTAATTGGGCTGAATTTTTTTGTGGAGTTGAATTATGATGATATTAAATTTATGTAAAACTTTCAACCCATTTGGATTTACCATTTCGTAGATATGCCCAAAATACAATTGCTACAGGAGAGTTGTTGCGCTTTTGACTATGTTTTTATCATCATTTTCAAAATATATTTATGACCAAATGGAGATGAATTTTGGAAAAACAAAGGAGTTGTTTGTTAACCATGGAACCAAGCACAATAACTTCCTTCAGTGTTTGCACAGGTGTTTTGGTTAAAGAGATATGAGTTTTTCTTCCTTGATGCTCTTTTCGCTACGCTTCTGGACAGTCAGTTTTGGAATCAAGTTTGAAGAGGCTAAATTATGCTTTTGCATGGTTTAAAGGCTCCACGGTGTAGTGGAAATTTCCAAGTTTCTTCATGAGTCTTTAGCAACAATCAAAACTTCATTCAAGTCATCAAAATTTCAATTCAACTATTTGTTGCACCTCTGCTAAGATTTTTTGCATTTCTGTGCGACTGACTTCAAGCTTGGATTCTGAACAAATGGGAAAGTATTTTTGAAAACGGGAGGAGGTTTTTGTTCATAACATATCCAAAAAAAAATTTGTCTCTCAATTTTTGCAGTTATTTCCTTGGATTTACAGGTGGCACTTTGAGACCCATTTTTCACAATTTCACTAGGCCATAATTGCTGACAGGGTTCTAGAACTTTTTGAAATTCGACTTGGTGGACCTTCAACTTGGCATGGTTGACATAAAATATATTTGGATAATTAGTTTTGAGGATTTTCTATCATATCCCATGATTATATCTTTAGCTATCACAATTTTAATTAGTTAAAAACCAAACCCTAGATAGAAGGTTATGGACAAATTTTGTAAATATTTTATCCATGGATGCTAGAGAGTGTGAGGGCCAAGTGCCAGGGAAACACAAGGGAGCACTCATTTCAAATGTGTGCAAATGAATTGTCAATGAGTTCTAGGTGTGCTAAGGAGGGAGTGAAAAGGTATACTAGCCAGTGCTAAGGGACAACTAGGTGAAAACGCTTGGAAATGAACAAATAAGAGTGTTGTGTGCCAAGGAGTGTTATAAGAAAACTCAAGGTGCCCCAAGGATGAAGTGTTAGGATCAGTTCAGAATAGGACTTGCAAGAGGCAAGCCTATGGTTGTGAGAATGTGTGTACAAAGTAGTTTCAGAAAAAGGGAGAATTTGGGTTGGGCACATCATTTTTTTGTCAATGACTTGGTTGGGTTCCCAATTCGTAAAAAAAGTAAGGCTATCTATGAGGGCATGACAGCTAGGGAGTGCTAAGGTGTTCCAGGGAATGCCAGGAAGTACTAACACATGCTAGACAGTTCCAAGGCATTCTAGGCATGCCAAGACATGCCAACTGCTAAGGCATGCCAAGAAGTTCTAGGCGCTAGGGTGTGGCGTTGACACATGCTGGGGAGTGTTATGTCCAAGTTCCAGGGAAACACAAGGGAGCAGTAGTTTCAAATGCATGGAAATGAATGAATAAGAGTGTGACATAGAGTGTTAGCTAGCAAGTACAAGGTGTGCTAAATATCAGGGAGTGATAGGGAGTGCCAAAGTATGCCAATAAATGTAGGGGATGCTAACACATGATACATAGTGCCAAGGGATTATTAAGTGTGCTAAATGTTATGGCATGTCAAGCTGTAAAATTTGTTGCTTAGTTTTTTAATTTTACGACCACGGTTGGATGTGAGCCTTGTCTTCTTCCTACTCACGGCAATATGTTCTAGGTATAAAGATGTTCCAGGTACAAAGATGTTCCAAGACATGTGAGGTGCCAAGGAATGTTAGTGTATTGTTCGAAAGCATGTTAAGGTGTTCCATGAGTGTTGAGGAGTGCTAGGTCTCCCTCATTAATAGAATTGATAAAGATTGATTATGTATTAAATAATATAGTTCCTACACACACTAGTGGAACTTTATTTAAAGGAAATTTTCTAGATAATAGACCTAATAGAGATTAATCATGTGTTGACTCATAGGAAAACTATATTATTATGACTTGAGGGAAATGATACAAATTAATTACTTCTTAAAAAATTGACTGACTATTATAACCACTATGACCTTGGACACATAATGTAAAATTATCCACAACAATGGTCTTAAATTATTATCTTTTGACAAAAAACATAGTAACAAGTACATAGCGTCATCAAAAAAACATTGGAATGATCAGTGATGACGAACCTTTTTTTGCCGTCACCAAAAGTAACCAAAAAGAACATTGGTGAGGGTCAATAAAAGATCGTCACTAAAAATGTCATCAAAGAGAGAATTAGTGATGGGCCTTTAATGACCCTCACCAAAAGTGTCACCAAAGAGAGAATTAGTGACGGGCCTTTAATGACCCTCACCAAATGTGTCATTGAAAATGGATTTGGTGACAAACCTTCAAGGACCATCACTATATACACTTACAACAACGGTTTTTTAAAGACTGCCACCATATGCGACATTTGTGACGGACCTTAAAGGTCCATCACAGGCATGAAGCGTCATCAAAAAATCATTGGAATGATCAATGATAACCGAAATTTATTGACCGTCACCAAAATTAACCAAAAATATCATTAGTGATGGTCAATAAAAGATCGTCACTAGAAGTGTCACCAAAGAGAGAATTAGTGATGGGCCTTTAATGACCCTCACCAAAAGTGTCACCAAAGAGAGAATTAGTGACGGGCCTTTAGTGACCCTCACCAAAATTGTCATTGAAAATGGATTTGGTGACAAACCTTAAAGGACCATCACTATATACACTTACAACAACACTTTTTTAAAGACCGTCACCATATGCGACATTGGTGATGGACCTTAAAGGTTCGTCATGGGCATGACCCTCACCAATGACCTTTTTTCTTGTAGTGCACCTTATATGGGATTCATTGTTTGGAAGAATGATGGTATGACGACAAAGGAATGTAGCATGTCAAGATGGTTGAAGTACTCTTAGTCAAGGAAAGGAAGTTGTTGAAGGAATACTAGATGACCAAAAGTAGGAAAGGTATGCATGCATGCATTTAATTGAGTCATGTCATCATATGGTTGCACAGGTAAATGTTCTATCTCATGAGCATGATCAAAGAAAAGGGATATCCTCCTTTGGAAAGATGCATGAGGGCATGGTTCACATATTGAAATCAACATCATATGTCCTCATATGGAATATGAGGTGGTTGAAAAGGATGAAAGAACTATGGATGAAAGTTCCTAAGGAGAAATATGTGAAGAAATAAAGAAGTGGTTGTGAAAGATGTAACTATGAGCACATAGAAAAAGGAAATCAACATCAGATGTCTAGGAGAATTGACCATGACATCTCCGTGGAAAAGGTTTGAAGACTCTGATGAAGTCAGGAAAGAAAGGATACCCTTGAAATTTAATATCTTGGAGATGTGCCAATATGTATGCAGGATGCTGATGTTGCTACAAACAAGATGTCAAGATGAATGGCCATCACAAAAGGTAACTTTGATTTGATGTTCATTTCTATTTTTTTTAAACATTTGGGTGGATTGAGACACGGATACTGAAAGAAAGTTGTAGATGTCATCTATAACTAATCTCATGTGTTTGGATGGAATATACTAAAGGAAACATGACGTGAAAGAGGTAGTTGTATGAAGGAAATCTAAATGTGGATTATAAGATCACTTTCCAATAAGGGGAAGGATGACATGAATGACTTGGTGAAAGTGATGGATGGTCGATGCCTTGAAAAATGAAGGTTCCATAATAATGACTATGAAATTCAACACATCGAAAGGAGGAGCTCAACAAGCAGTGAAAGGTCCCATGATCTCCACTAAAGAAGAAATTTGATGTTGGAAACAAGTCCCTGGTTAAGAGGGACCTTGGACAAGTCCCTAGATAAGAGGGAACTTGGGTACATTTCTTTTTCTGTAGGAATGGGTATATCATCCCTAGTTGAGATGGGGAGATAGACACATCATTCTTGTCTTCACTTTGGGAAGAAAGAATGGAAGATTGGGTAAGCATTTGGCATTTGATACTCCTTGAGGATGTGGTAGGGAATCTACGATAAGAGTAGTCGTAGAGGATCGATATTATTTGAGGATTGTGAATCCAAGATAAGAATAGTCTTGGAAGGACATACCATGTGAACACCTGGGTGGGGTATGTTCCTTGAGACACAATGATGATGGTGTCTATAAATAATTGGTCTCGCAAGCATTGTGCTCTAATCTTGTGCAGGGATAGAGTTATTAGCCAATGCCTTTTTATGTGACAATTTTGGATGATATGATGCTAAACTGATGAGTTACCAATCTGAGTCTTTTATGATAATTCATCAGATTAAGAATGTCCAAGTACCTTGTATAGATTATGAATACCTCCCTAGTTAAGAGGGAGTGTTGAAATATGTAACTAGGTTTGGTCTTCATAATGACATATGTAATCATGATTTTATGTGTTTAATGGAAAGAGAAAAATAAATTTATTATTTTTATTCTTGAGGCATGGGTTTCATGCTCAAGGAAATTTATTTTATAGGTCAAGCACCCATTGAGTGCTTCTAGGTTTGTCATAAATTAAATTGAGTAATTGTCATGTATTAAAGACCCATTTGGGCATGTTAAATATTGTAAAGAAAAAATTATTGAGTCAAAAGAAAGTCAAAAGACCCTCTAATACCTCGTCATGGCACAAAGACCAAGTCGGCCTACATGAAAGGACAAGTTGGCCTAAAGGTAGCAATTTGTACCCCTCAAAAGACAATACATAAGAAGGAGCTCGACCTCTTTTGGATACACTCTCAAGAAAGTTCGATCTCCTCAAGATAGAAGTTGGAAAATAATGAAGAAGGAGAAGAAGAAGAAGAAGAAGCTTTGTGCCTCTCCCTTTCTCTCTTTTGTTAGGGTTTTTGCAGTTACTAGGCAAAGATGAAATTATGAAGTTGTATCGAAGTTGTGAAGCTGCATCAAAGTTGTGAAGTTTCATCGAAGCTATAAAGTTGCATCGAATATGTGAAGCTTCATTGAAGCTGTGAAGTTGCAAGGTCGAAGTTGTGATGCTACAAAGTCAAAGTTGTGAAGCTATAAGGTCAAAGTTGTGAAGTTGCAAGGTCGAAGCTGTGAAGTTTCTTCTATGTCAAAGTTGTGAAGCTGTTAGATCGACGTTGCTAAGTTGCTTCATGGTCGAAGTTACAAAAATCATTCTTGAGGTCGAAGTTGTTGGAAGGTTGAATTTTGTTTCTGGAATTTGTTTAAGAAGGAAAGTTGACTTGGTGTTTGAGGGTCTTGGTCAAGGGTCATAGATCTTGGAATTCATCAATTGAAGTTCTATTAGAAGAGAATAATTCTTGTGGGTTTTCCTCTCAGTTGGAGAGGTTTTGGCCCTGGATGATCATCTATATCTTGTGTCATATTGTCTCATTTTTATTTCTGATTTGGTTGTTGTTGATGATATAGAACACTAATAATAATAAAGGAAAGAATAATTTAATCAAGTAAAGTAAACATACATCAGAAGTAGTTATCAAAGTAAGAGAAATCACCTACACTTGTTTCCCCCTAGATTTCTCAACACATGAAAGCTAAGATAGCTACCTTCAGTATCAAGGGAAAAGAAGGTATCTGGTGGGAAGATGTTACACATGTCATACGCATGAGAGAAGAGGAGTTGAATTGGGATGAGTTTGAAGGGATCTTCAGGAAGAAGTAATAGTCTAAGAGATATTATGATGGAAAGGCCAAGGAATTCTATGGAATCGGGATGGGTTCCATGACAGATGGAGAATATACAACAAGATTTCCAGATCTATTAAGACATGTGCCCTATCTCAATGATGAGGAACTAAAGATCCAAATATTCATCAGTAGATTTCAATTGTCCTCCAAAGACCAGATTAAGTTTGATGAGCTTCAGTCTCTGGAGGAATCCATCAGAAAGTTTAAGCATTATTATAAGAATTCAAAGCACAAGCCTAAGTTCAGGCATGACTAGCAGAGTAATGAAGGGAATAAAGGAAATAGGCTCGAGAAGTAAGATCTCAAGATGTAGGTCACAAGGAAAATTTGGCTCCACGTAACAAGTTAAATGCAGCTGAGAAAGGACATGGGTGTCAACATGTGGAGTAGAAGAATAAAAGGAAATGGTAGAGATCCATTTAAGTGTTGAACCTATGATGGAGATAATCATAGGAAGGATTGCCCTTTGTATTAGAGTAGTGCAACATAAGCACGACATCCTCAAATTTGCAATGCTTAGGAGGCGCGGATAGTTGGGGGTGTAGCTCAGATCATTACCTAGATCTATGTAGTAGTGGATAACAAGTAGGTAGATCATCGAGAATCTGTAATCAAGATGCAAGGTGGAACTAGAGGGAGAGTTCCAGGTAGATCCTCAATACATATTGCAATGGAAATAACTCATGCCTTGGAACCTAGCAATAGAGCAAGTTAAAGTGCATGGGATCACTTTGGGGCAAAGCAAGGTACATGGAAGATGGCTAATCAGATGTAGGAAAAATATCTGGTTTCTAGTTATAACTGAAATCATCAAGGGAATTCGAATCCCTTGGGAGATTATCTATAGAGGTGTCAAGTTTCAAGGCAGCGTGTCGGGTACAATAGGGCAAGATAATTGGTATATTGTTATATTTAATAATGCATTGGAAATTGTTTGTTTATGACAGTATCATGCAAGAAATTGCATGGAAAAAGAGATTTCCATAGATCTTAAATAAGGATCAGTTTGATATTTCACTCATGAACCCTTGGAAGCACTGGGAGACCATGGGGGTGGAGTCATGGTGTGCATTGAATTTTTTGTGCTTTTTGTTTTTTGTGATTTGTTTGTGCTTGATTTTTGGTTTTGACTGTGATTGGTGCATGGCCATGCCACTTTGTTTGTGGCGTTGTATTGTTGTTTATTTTTCCATGTTTTATTTATATTTTCTTCTTATTTTTTCCTTTTATGTTTTAAGGGCCTTGGGAATTGGTTGGGGAAAGATAAAATATAATGGAGCTCGAGGAGAGCTAAGTGAAACCCAAAAGGTAATGTAAGACTCGGATGAATCCTGGTGCATGAATAAAGGGTAGCTAAAAGTAAGAATATGATAGTCAGTTGGGTTGGTTGGGTCCAATGGGGTAAATAAAAAGTGCCAGGACATTCATGAGAAAGGTAATAGGAAAGGTAAGATAAATGGATTTGAGGTATCAGATGCCTTGGCTAAGTTAGGAATTGTTGTTCTCAATGTGGTGCATGTGTTGCACGGATAAAGGAAGTTCTCTTAAACTTGATCTTATGAAAACTGGTAATTATGTTGTGATCATGATTATGATAATATGTGTGTGTGTGTACACACACACACACACACACACACACACATATATATATAGAGATATAGAGATGAATGTCATTGTTTGATAGGGTAATCAGGGATCATTCCTGTGAAAGAATGATTGCTTTATATAGGTGAATCGCATGAAAAGGTTCCTAGTTTATGAGGAATCAAGTGGGAAGAGTAGCCTTGGAAGATCTATAAGGTTAGCATCATGTGAATATGATTTGATATTATGCACTTATAACTATGCCTATGTTTATGTTATGGCAAACAATGTTGAAGGGTACATCAACTAAATGAAAGTAGTGTGATCTAGAGCATGCTGGGAGAAACATGGATAAGTGGAAAGAGACAAAAACCTAGGATTTGGGTTGTGGATGGACGCAGTAAGGCATGGGAAAGACTCTAGAGGAAAGGTTTCCTAGTAGAGACGATGTGGTATCTAGAAATGCAATACTACTGTTGTGTACATGATGTACATGTTTTCATGTGTATTGTGTAGTTTTTGTATTGTGACGTGTGTATTTGTTGTGTTGAAATGTGTGTATGTATATGTGTTTTGTTGTACACTATGTATGTGTATGTGTTGTGAAGGAGATTAGTTCTTGGGATCCCTAGAGACTGTGGGTTGAGAAAGTATCTCTAGAGCCTTATAATAGCTTGGGTTCCCTGGAGGCTATGGGTTGGAATAGGATCTTTGGAGCCCTATGAAAACTTGGGTTCCCTGGAGATAGTGGATTGAGATAGTGGTCCCTAGAGCCCTAGATATCTTGCAAAGAGACCAATCGTGAGTTGTTGATATTAAGGGTAGAGGTGGTATAGTCTATGGACATCCTAGTTTCCAATATTGAGGTTAGAGGTGGTATAATATTTGGACACCCTTGCTATTGATATTGAGGGAGGAGGAGGTATAGTCTCCATATTCCCTTGTTTCTTTGGAAGAAGAAAGCATTGAGTGGTTGCCGGGTTGGAAACTAATCTAGTGTCTGCACGTAGTCAAGGAGAAGAGAAGGCACTAGGTGCTTTTCAGGTTTGTAAATTGATTCAGTGTATGTAGGGAAAGAACAAAGAATAGAGGCTGAACAAAGAACAACTTGAAGATAATTATCATTGTTTTATTTCAGTTTTTAATTATGCACAAAATCTAAGATTATGATTTATGATGGTCAAGTTTTAAGCTAACTGGATGTGATACTTCTATATATGATGATTTGATCAAGGAGGTAATTTGACTTGTTGTAATAGGAAGTACATATAATTGCAAGTGTACCTTATTGATGAGTTATCAATGAGGTATGATTTTAATTTATCACAATTCCTTTTGACTCTAATGGAAATTATGTGCTTGGTACAGGATATCATGGAAAATTTCAGTTTGGGTGGTTGGAACTGACTGCAAGATAATTAGTAGTAGCGACAAAAGGAATTGAAGCATACAATAGTGTGTTGGTAAAGCATTTAGGAGGAGGGTCCTTATGGGACACTAGTACCCAATAGTGTCCATTGATTTCCATAATCATGTAATGACAGGTATGATGGTTTTGAGGCAGGGGTATGTCTTGGTTTTTGTACCTTCTGATGCAAGGAAACCTTGCCAAGGGATGGATCACCCAAGGGACTCGGAAGCAAAGAAGGGGATGTCAGGGAACTTGGACAGTGAGTGATGGAATGGAAAGGGGTGACTGGATTGCCCAAGGGACTGGGAAGTGGATAAGGGAAGGCTGGGGAATAAATTTTTTTTGGTCAATAGAATTATTGGCTGGAGTCATGAGCATGTTGGGAGTGTGTCTAAGACACAATGATTCGATAATTGTTCATTGAGAGAACAAGTAGCGCAATGATTATAGCATTGGACATTGGAAGCAAACTTTGATATTAGTAGTGGATTTTGGACTTCCTAGGAAGGAGGTGAATTCCTAGTACTAATTTTGAGGGTGGAGGTGTAAGCCTCTCGACTCCCTTATTGCTAATGCAGGCAGTGTATACTTTATTGTTGATTAAATCAAATATGCATATCTATATATGTGTATATTATTGTAAATATTTTATTGAGTTGTGTTTATAAAGCTCCATAAATAGTATGTTTATTTCTTGGTTGAAGAAAATGTGCATAAGTATATATGTGTTTGTCATTGAAAAAATTGCATCGAGTTGTGTTTATAAAGCTCCATAAGTAGTATGTTTTATTGGTCATAAATGTCATAAAACATCGAGGAAAGTGCTCCCCCAAGGGGGGGATTTGTAATAGCCCCGGATTATATGTCCATGTAAAATGGAAAAAATCAACCAAGGTCATGGGATACATATTCCAATATGAATGGAGGGAAAAAAACATTATAGTGGGTATCACTTGTGGTTATTTAATGGCTATGGAATTGGCATTGGCATTGGCAAAAGGCTAAGGGAAATAAATAGCAACTAATTCAAGAAATGAAGGAAAATATGAGAAAAATAAGATGAAGAGACAAGAATATGCATGCAAGGGAAATTAGAGAGAAAATAAAGAAAAGCGAAAGAAAAACGAAAGAAAAGGGAAAAGGAAAGGAAGAGACACTAGACATCAATGATAAAAAGGGATCTGAGAAACAATTGATAGCTTCGACAGTTTTTGGGATCAACTTTTGATCAAGTTTTCAGCTTTTACAACTTTAAATTTGCAAAGGAAGAAATCAAACTCCAAGATAGAGAATAAGAAAGCAAGTAAAGAAAGCAAGGGAGTGCAAGAGGAAGTTTTAATAACAACAAGGTAAGAAAATAGTTTTGGACTTTTAGGTAACAATGTGCATGTGTGATTTAGCATGCTGGGATTTGATGCATGGTTCATTCGTTGGTTTATTGTTTATGTTTGTTATCATTGGCATGGGATTTTCCTAGATTGACGGTGGTTTACAACTTTTCCTATTCCATTTCCTGGATAGTCATGATGTAGTGGGATCCTTGTTTTGGTTAATTTTTGGATAGCCAGTAGATTTTGGATCATGGTTGAGGTGGTCTCAAGAAAATTCCCCAAGGGTCGAGGGTGGAGATGGGATTTCCTTTGGAACTCTTGGAAGGTGGGTGGAGAGAGGAAAATTCCTCTAGGTATGGTGAAGCAAGTATGAGGCATCCAAACTTGTTTGGTTTTGGTTATTTCTGGACTGGTATAGGTGAAATCATTGTGGTTGAGGGTTGAGGTGGCTTAGCCTTTGGAATCCCTAATTGGTTATTTTTTGGTTTGTCTCATGTGATCCCACATTCATGCTTGGAATATGGCATAGGGTGATTGGGTAGAAAGAAATATTTGGTCTAGCCCCAATCTATCCCCGGGTGGTATGTGGAAGTCCTTGACTTGGTTGGAATTTGTATATGGTTATATGTGTTGATTCTTATTGATATTAATGAACACAAGTTCTAATTTTATCTATGATTTGTCATGGTTCTATTCTAGTTAAATGTTGGTTACATGCATGGTATATTTATCATTATGTGAAGTGGTCTTATTATGGTTTTATTCCATGTTTTGACAAAATATTCACTATATATTTGAATGCATGATATAACATGTGTTTGTATAGCTAGTAAGAGAGGGAAGTGAGCGTTCTTGATGATCCTTAGATGATTCAATGAATTAGTGAACATATAGGCATTCAAAAGCTACATGTACTTTTCTTACAAAGTGTTTACATAAACGATTATTGTGTGTTCTATAATTTTGGGCATGATTAGAGCCTAGAAATTGATCTTGGAGGCTCTTGTAGGTGATTAAGACAATTCTGGAGAATTATGGGTAGTTCTCGGTAGATGGCCTAGAACTAGTCCTAAAAATCTAGATTAGGGTTTCTATTCGCACCATCTGAACTAGAAAATCTTAGTTGCAACCACACCGAGGAAGGTTTGTGCATGTGGTTGGATCCTTCTGGCTGCATGCACAACCTAGCATGTGTGCATTTAGGTTGTGAGGTGAGGTAAAAATAAGTTCTAGCTCAGGGTTAGAGCACCAGTGGATGTTGTCTAACATCTGGGTGATCAATTGTCCTTGAGAGGTATCAATATGTTTTTAGTTAGTAGGCCCCACCTTAATAACTGGAACTTGGAATTTGTGTCATGCCATAGTAACTCTCAGCTCATGTTTACCCTGGATAGCTTATAAAAGCAGGTAATTGTTGGGTGGGGTATTACAGTCTCCTAGTACTGAAAGCAAAAGATGTGAGATTTTTCATATAAGGGTGATTATTAAGTGTACAAAAGTTGATACTATTTTTGATATTAGTTCCCAAGTGAATTTAATATCTAAAGTGATTGTCAAGAATCTAAGATTAGAAAAAACACCTCATAAGAAACCTTATCCTCTTTGTTAGGTTTGTGATAATGCAAGACTACAAGTAATGAAGTAATGAAAAATTATATTTTCTATCACTTCAAACTTGGTTTACAAGGTCAAATTAGACATGGTTCCTCTTGATATTTGTGGAATTTGTTTAGGAAGCCCTTATATGTATGATAGGAAAGCCATATTCTTCATAGGGGACATTAAATATCACCTCATGAAGGATGGGGTTGAGTATATTGTAAGAGCACGTAGCATGAAGACTAACTTATAACTTGTTAGTGTAGGGAAAATGAAGAGGGCTCACAAATACCAACAAGAATATTCTATTTCTATTAGGGAAAGCAAAAGATGTTGAAGAATCTGATGCTTTTAAGGGTTTTGATCCTTCTCATAAGGATGGATTAGTTAAACCCATTTCTAACTATGATGATATTTTTCAAGTGCCTAAAGGATTTCCTCTTAAGGGGAAAATTTAGCATGAGATTCAATTGCAATAAAGTGTCTCTCATCCTAATGCCTGAATGTATAGGATGTTTGTGATTGAGAATGTAGAGATTAAGAAGAAAGTTCAATAATTGCTTGAAAAGGGAGTCATCGGCCCTATTTCCTCTCCACGTTGATGTCCTATTGTGATATTACCAAAGAAGGATGATACATGGAGAATGTGTGTTGACTTTGATCCAGATTTGAAAAGGAACGCAAAAAATTACAGATACAATCATACATGCAAAGATGCAGCATAAATAATATTTCATTTCATTACTACAAAACACTGAAATATGCTTACATATAGAAATGGAAATAAACTAGCTAGGGCGATGGTATCTTATCATTGAGAAGACATGTGGTGGCTACATGCCTTTGAACTATCTTACAATGAGGCTCGAAGACCTATTTATTGTTGAGAAACAATGGAAAACCCTAAACATCCAAAAACCTAACGCTAGGAGATGAAGCGCCACACTATGGGCCTCGTTTTGGGTAAATTGGTACATCAACTTCCTGGGGTCGTAACTTTGGCATACAATCTCCGTTTGATGCGCACAATACCTTGTTAAAAAGATCTATCTGAGGACTACAACTTTAGGAAGAGAAACATCGATCCATGGACCCATGTTGCTCCCAGGTTTCCCAAAAAACGTTGTTTAGGGCCTCAAAACGGCTCCAGATGTTGAGGACCCAAAAAACTGCTAAAAATAGTAAATTGTGCTACAATAAACGAAACTAAAAAACTAAAATAAAAAATGGTGGGGGTACAAGTGGAATTGGTGGGTGGCCACCAATATCCACTTGGATCATTCCTCCCCCCTTAGGAAGCAATGGTCCCCATTGCATTGAGTTCCTCCATGAGATGAGGAAACTTCTTCTGAACTTGGTCCCTAGTGAGCCACTTGCCCTAGTGAAGGAGTTGGCCTGCTTTGACAACTTGATACAATTGAATCCTCTACTTGTGGGTGTGTTTGATCTATGCGTTGATCCAATTAGTTGCATCTTGTTCCATGCAATCTAGATTTAACTCTGTTGGTTGTGAGTTGTTTTGTAATGTCGGATGTGTCTAGTAATGGGGGAAAGTATGGCCAAAGGTGGTCCACATTGAACACTGGGTGTAGGCCAAGGAATTGGGGAATGCTAAGCTCAAATGAATTGTCTGTCACAACCTTGGTAATGGTGTAAGGACCATATCAGAGTGGTTTGAGTTTCCGATAGGATCCGGTAAGGTGTTCGTTCTGTATTCAACTAGACTTTGTTGCATGCTTGAAGCTTGTGTGGCACCCAATGTTTATCATGTCGATGCTTGTACTTGGCATTTCGTTTCTCCAGAATTTCTTGGATCTGCTGGTGGATATGTTGGATGTGCTCAATGAATTTGTTTTCCTAATTTGTTTCAAATTGGACGTGAGTCGAATCTACCTGAGTAGCTACAAATGGCATGGCCACATCAATGGGACATGGTGGCTGGAATCCTAAGCCCACCTGAAAATGGTTGTGGTCAGTCGAGTTGTGGAGAGCCCAGTTATAGATGTGCTGAACATAGGGGAGGCTCTCATCCCATGTGAATGGATGCTTTGATTTCTACATGCACAGAATGTGTACGATCATGCTATTGACAACCTCTGTCTGACCCTTAGTTTGGGGATGGAAGGTTGTGGACTTAATGAGTTTGGTGTCCAACATCGACCATCAACTGGACCAAAATGTACTGAGGAACATGTTGTCCCGATCTGAGATGATAGACTTTGGGATCCCAAAGTGTACCCACACTCATTCAAAGAAGATTTTAGCAGTGGATTCTGCTGTGATATTCTTCTTGCAGGCTTCCATAATGGCCATCTTCGAGAACATGTTGATGACCACAAAAACACAGTTGTTTCCATGCTTAGTAGAAGGAAGGCATGACATGTAATCCATGGAGATGGATTCCCAAGGTCGACTAAGGGTAGGCAGCAAGAGTATAAAGGCCTTGTTTCGTAATGGTGGGTTTGGCATTAGCGTAGGTAGTGCGGGACTTGATGTACTTCTTGACATCCTTTGCAGGATTCGGCCAATAGAAATACTTCTGCAGTATTGCCACTATTTTCTCGACCCCAAAATGCCCAACCGCCCGACTGTAGACTTCTTCCCAAATCATCTTGGCACGCTTTCTTAAAGGAACACAAACGTGACCCAAGTGGCATAACAAGGCATCTTGGAGGTGACAATCTCAAACATGCTGACCCTCCAAGAGTGTCTGTTATGTGTGGCTGAATTCTGGCTTGCTTTTGTAGAGAAGTGGCCAATAAGAAGTCTTGTGCGCACAAGAGCTAAGCACGATGGTTAATGCCATGATCTGTGGCTAACTGAGGCTCTACAACATTATTAATGTTGCCCTTCTTATACTTGATTTTCAAATGGAACTGTTGAAGGTATGTGGACCACTTATGATGACGATCATTCTGCAACTTCCCTTGCGTCTGTATGAACTGCAGGGGCTGGTGGTCTATGTGGATGACCGTTTCCTTCCTCAAAATGTAATGCTTCCATTGTTGGTAGGCCTGCATAATAAAACACATATCTTTGTCATAAGTGGGATACTTCTAGACTGTGTCTAAAAGTGTCTCGCTGTGATATGCCACTGGATGTCCATGTTGAGTAAGGACTACGCCAATAGCATAGTCAAAGTCATTTGTCTCAATATCAAATGGTTGTTTCAAGTTTGGTAATGCGAGCATTGGTGTCAAATAGAGGCGATGTTTCAACTCTATGAATGCCTTCTGTTGAGATTCGACCAAAAGAATTTTTCTTTCGCTCCTCCCTTGGTGACTTGACTCAAGGGCCAAGTGATATGAGAAAATCCCAACACGAAAGTTTGCAAGACCCAGAAAGTTGCGGAGCTCTGTCGGAGTGGTTTGAGATGGCCAATCCTGAATGACTTGGATCTTGGATGGATCAAAATGCACCCCTTATTCATCAATAATCTATCCCATATATTGAACTTGGGTCATGCCAAAATTGCATTTCTCCAAATTGGCACATAACTAGTGTTGCTGCAGTGTTTGGAGAACCAATCGAATGTGGTGGAGGTGCTCTTCCCAAATCTATTTGAAGATTAGGATGTCATCCAAGTATTCCACTACAAATGAGTTGGTGAATGGCTGCAAGATGTCATCAATTAGCCTCATGAAGGGTGCAGGAGCATTCGTCAACCTGAAAGTCATAACCAACCATTTGAAAAGGCCCTCCTTGGCTTTGAAGGTAGTCTTCCACACATCAGAGGGTTTGATTGGTACCTAGTGATATCTTAACTTCAACTCAATCTTGTTGAAATATTTTTCCCCCTTTAGTTGGTCTAGAAGGTCATCAATCTATGGGATCGAGTACCTATTCCAGACAGTGATCTTGTTCAGTGCCCGATAATCAATACAGAGTCTCCAAGTCCCATCCTTCTTCTGTACCAACATGATCAGGCTCCCACAGGGTGATGAACTCGGTCGGATGTGACCTTTCTGCAGCAACTACTGAATTGCCTCTTGATTTCATCGTTCTCCAAAATGGAGCACCAATAGATTGGTCCATTGGGAAGCAACGCACCTGGGGTCAAATCAATGGAGTGCTTGACCTCCCAGTGCAAAGGAACCACTGCGGGCGAGGTGAAGATGTCCTCATAGTCCTCCATGATCTTGTCCATCTGTAGTTGTCATGTAGAGGGGCCCTGTCTAGAGATCATGGCCATCATCTTCTTCTTTCCTTGAGGGTGTATCATCAGGAAAACAAATTTCCTGGTTTTCGAAATGTGCTTACAGCATTGTTTTGAAGTAACCAAAGAGATGGCGGTAGGTGGTGCTACCTCCGGTATCCTATACAAAGTATTTCCCAAAGTAACAATAACAACACGAGGCCTTGATACATTCACAACATCGCTTCCACAAGTATGGTTGGCCTAATAATACATCACAAACATCAAGGGGAGCAACGTCAATCAATAACTCATCCATGAAGGGCTTGATGTTGTATTGAAGGAAAAACTATGGGCTCATGCGAAGATCTCATCCTTGGTAAAGCCACCCGATGGTGTACGGTTGTGGATGCCATTCACCTATATAAAGCAATCATTCTTTCATAGGAATGATCCCTGATTACCCTGTTAGATAATGACATTCATATATATATGTGTGTGTATGTGTGTGTGTGTCTATATGTATATATATATATATATACACACACA
>APFE030447762.1:82994-103452 GCA_000404065.3 Pinus taeda
CACATATATATATGAATGTCATTGTCTGACGGGGTAATCAGGGATCATTCCTGTGAAAGAATGATTGCTTTATATAGGTGAATGGCATGAAAAGGTTCCTAGTTTATGAGGAATCAAGTGGGAAGAGTAGCCTTGGAAGATCTATGAGGTTAGCATCATGTGAATATGATTTGATATTATGCGCTTATAACTATGCCTATGTTTATGTTATGGAAAACAATGTTGAAGGGTACATCAACTAAATGAAAGTAGTGTGATCTGCAGCATGCTGGGACAAACATGGATAGTGGAAAGAGACAAAAACCTAGGATTTGGGTTTTGGATAGACGCAGTAAGGCGTAGGAAAGACTCTAGAGGAAAGGTTTCCTAGTAGAGACGATGTGGTATCTAGAAATGCAATACTACTATTGTTACATGATGTACATGTTGTCATGTGTATTGTGTATTTTTTTTATTGTGACATGTGTATTTGTTGTGTTGAACTGTGTGTATGTATATGTGTTTTGTTGTACACTATGTATGTGTATGTGTTGTGAAGGAGATTAGTTCTTGGGATCCCTAGAGACTGTGGGTTGAGAAAGTATCTCTAGAGCCTTATAATAGCTTGGGTTCCCTGGAGGCTATGGGTTGGGACAGGATCTTTGGAGCCCTATGACAACTTGGGTTCCCTGGAGACAGTGGATTGAGATAGTGGTCCCTAGATCCCTAGATATCTTGCAAAGAGACCAATCGTGAGTTGTTGATATTAAAGATAGAGGTGGTACAGTCTATGGACATCCTGGTTTCCAATATTGAGGTTAGAGGTGGTATAGTCTTTGGACACCCTTGCTGTTGATATTGAGGGAGGAGGAGGTATAGTCTCCATATTCCCTTGTTTCTTTGGAAGAAGAAGGCATTGGTGCTTGCCGGGTTGGCAACAGATCTAGTGTGTGCACGTGGTCAAGGAGAAGAGAAGGCACTAGGTGCTTTTCAGGTTTGCAAATTGATTCAGTTTATGTAGGGAAAGAACAAAGAACATAGGTTGAACAAAGAACAACTTGAAGATAATTATCATTGTTTTATTTCAGTTTTTAATTATGCACATAATCTAGGATTATGATTTATAATGGTCAAGTTTTAAGCTAACTGGATGTGATACTTCTATATATGATGATTTGATCAAGGAGGTAATTTGCCTTGTTGTAATAGGAATTAGATATAATTTCAAGTGTACCTTATTTATGAGTTATCAATGAGGTATGATTTTAATTTATTACAATTCCTTTTGACTGTAATAGAAATTATGTGTTTGGTACAGGAAATCATGGAAAATTTCAGTTTGGGTGTTTGGAACTGACTGCAACATAATTAGTAGTAGCAACAAAAGGAATTGGAGCATAGAATAGTGTGTCGGTAAAGCATTTAGGAGGAGGATCCTTGTGGGACACTGGTACCCAATAGTGTCCAATGATTTCCATAATCATGTAATGACAGGTATGATGGTTTTGAGGCAGGGGTATGTCTCGGTTTTTGTACCTTCTGATGCAAGGAAACCTTGCCAAGGGATGGATCACCCAAGGGACTCGAAAGCAAAGAAGGGGATGTCAAGGAACTTGGACAGTCAACAATGGAATGGAAAGGGGTGATTAGATTGCCCAAGGGACTAGGAAGTGGATAAGGGAAGGTTGGGGAATAAATTTGTTTTGGTCAATAGCATTGTTGGCTGTAGTCATAAGCATATTGGGAGTGTGTCTCAGAAACAATGATTCGGTAATTGTTCATTGAGAGAACAAGTAGCGCAACGATTGTAGCATTGGACATTGGAAGCAAACTTTGATATTAGTAGTGGATTTTGGACTTCCTAGGAAGAGGTGAATTCCTAGTACTACTTTTGAGGGTGGAGGTGTAAGCCTCTC
This sequence comes from Pinus taeda, assembly GCA_000404065.3. NCBI lineage: Eukaryota > Viridiplantae > Streptophyta > Pinopsida > Pinales > Pinaceae > Pinus > Pinus taeda. Next base: position 84,890 of record APFE030447762.1, read on the forward strand.
GACTCCCTTATCGCTAATGCACGTATCGTATCCTTTATTGCTGGTTAAATCAAATATGCATATCTATATATGTGTATATTATTGTAAATATTGTATTGAGTTGTGTTTATAAAGTTCCATAAATAGTATGTTTATTTCTTGGTTGAAGAAAATGTGCATAAGTATATATGTGTTTGTCATTGAAAACATTGCATCGAGTTGTGTTTATAAAGATCCATAAGCAGTATGTTTTATTGGTTATAAATGTCATAAAACATCGAGGAAAGTGCTCCCCCAAGGGGGGAGATTTGTAATAGCCCTTGGTTATATTTCCATGTAAAATGGAAAAAATCAACCAAGGTCATGGGATACATATTCCAATATGAATGGAGGGAAAAAACATTATAGTGGGTATCACTTGTGGTTATTTAATGGCTATGGAATTGGCATTGACATTGGCATTGGCAAAAGGCTAAGGGAAATAAATAGCAACTAATTCAAGAAATAAAGGAAAATATGAGAAAAAGAAGATGAAGAGACAAGAATATGCATGCAAGGGAAATTAAAGAGAAAATAAAGAAAAATGAAAGAAGAGGGAAATGGAAAGGAACAGACACTAGACATCAATGATAAAAAGGCATCTGAGAAACAATTGATAGCTTCGACAGTTTTTGGGATCAACTTTTGATCAAGTTTTTAGCTTTTAAAACTTTAAATTTGCAAAGGAAGAAATCAAACTCCAAGATAGAGAACAAGAAAGCAAGTAAAGAAAGCAATGGAGGGCAAGAGGAAGTTTTAATAACAACAAGGTAAGGAAATAGTTTTGGATTTTTAGGTAACAATGTGCATGTGTGATTTAGCATGTTGGGATTTGATGCATGGTTCATGCGTTGGTTTATTGTTTATGTTTGTTATCAATGGCATGGGATTTTCCTGGATTGACAGTGGTTTACAACTTTTCCTATTCCATTTCCTGGATAGTCATGATGTAGTGGGATCCTTGTTTTGGTTAATCTTTGGATAGCTAGTAGATTTTGGATCATGGTTGAGGTGGTCTCAGGAAACTTCCCCAAGGGTCGAGGGTGGAGATGGGATTTCTTTTGGAACTCTTAGCAGGTGGGTGGAGAGAGGAAAATTCCTCTAGGAATGGTGAAGCAAGTATGAGGCATCCAAACTTGTTTGGTTTTGGTTATTTCTGGACTGTTTTAGGTGAAATCATTGTGGTTGAGGGTTGAGGTGGTTTAGCCTTTGGAATCCCTAGTTGGTTATTTTTTGGTTTGTCTCATGTGATCCCACATTCGTGCTTGGAATATGGCATAGGGTGATTGGGTTGAAGGAAAGATTTGGTTCAACCCCAATCTATCCCTGGGTGGTATGTGGAAGTCCATGACTTGGTTGGAATTTTTATATGGTAATATGTGTTGATTCTTATTGATATTAATGAACACAAGTTCTAATTTTATGTATGATTTCATGATTGGTTTTTCATGGTTCTGTTCTAGTTAAATGTTGGTTACATGCATGGTATATTTATCATTATATGATGTGATCTTGTTGTGGTTTTATTCCATGTTTTGACAGAACCTTAATTATATATTTGAATGCATGATATAACATGTGTTTGTATAGCTAGTAAGAGAGGGAAGTGAGCCTTCTTGATGATCCTTAGATGATACAATGAATGAGTGAACAGATAGGCATTCAGAAGCTACATGTACTTTTCTTACAAAGTGTTTACATAAACGATTATTTTGTGTTTTATAATTTTGGGCATGATTAGAGCCTAGAAATTGATTTTGGAGGCCCTTGTAGGCGATTAAGACAATTTTGGAGAATTATGGGTAGTTCTCGATAGATGGCCTAGAACTAGTCCTAAAAATCTAGATTAGGGTTTCTAGTCGCACCATCTGAACAACGAAATCCTGGTTGCAACCACACCGAGGAAGGTTTGTGCATGTGGTTGGATCCTTCTAGCTACATGCACAACCTAGCATGTGTGCGTTTAGGTTGTGAGGTCAGGCAAAAATAAGTTCTAGCTTAGGGTTAGAGTACCAGTGGATGTTGCCTAACATCTGGGTGATCAGTCGTCCTTGAGAGGTATCAATATGTTTTTAGTTAGTAGGCCCCACCTCAATAACTGGAACTTGGAATTTGTGTCATGCCATAGTAACTCCCAGTTCATGTTTACCCTGGATAGCTTATAAAAGCAGGTAATTGTTGGGTGGGGTATTACAGTCTCCTAGTACTGAAAGCAAAAGATGTGAGATTTTTCATATAAGGGTGATTATTAAGTGTACAAAAGTTGATACTATTTTTGATATTAGTTCCCAAGTGAATTTAATATCTAAAGTGATTGTCAAGAAGCTAGGATTAGAAAAAACACCTCATAAGAAACCTTATCCTCTTTGTTAGGTTTGTGATAATGCAAGACTACAAGTAACGAAGCAATGCAAAATTATATTTTCTATCACTTCAAACTTGGTTTACAAGGTCAAATTAGACATGGTTCCTCCTTATATTTGCAGAATTTTTTTGGGAATCCCTTATATGTATGATAGGAAAGCCAAATTCTTCATAGAGGAGATTAAATATCACCTCATGAAGGATGGGGTTGAGTATATTGTAAGAGAACGTAGCATGAAGACTAACTTATAACTTGTTAGTGTAGGGAAAATGAAGAGGGCTCATAAATGCCAACAAGAATATTATATTTCTATTGGGGAAAGCAAAAGATGTTGAAGAACCTGATGATTTTAAGGGTTGTGATCCTTCTCATAAGGATGGATTAGTTAAACCCATTTCTAACTAAGATGATATTTTTCAAGAGCCTAAAGGATTTCCTCTTAAGGGGAAAATTCAACATGAGATTCAATTGCAATAAAGTGTCTCTCATCCTAATGCCTGAATGTATATGATGTTTGTGATTGAGAATGTAGAGATTAAGAAGAAAGTTTAAGAATTGCTTGATAAGGGAGTCATCGGACCTATTTCCTCTCCATGTTGATCTCCTATTGTGATAGTACCGAAGAAGGATGGTACATGGAGAATGTGTGTTGACTTTGATCCGGATTTGAAAAGGAACACAACAAATTACAGATATAATCATACATGCAAAGATGCAGCATAAATAATACTTCATTTCATTACTGGAAAACAATGAAATATGCTTACATATAGAAATGGAAATAAACCAGCTAGGGCGATGGTAGCTTATCATTGAGAAGAAATGTGGTGGCTACATGCCTTTGAACTGTCTTACAATGAGGCTCGAAGGCCTATTTATTGTTGAGAAACAATGGAAAACCCTAAAAATCCAAAAACCTAACGCTAGGAGATGAAGCACCACACTGTGGGCGTCGTTTTGGGTAAATTGGTACATCAACTTCCCGGGGTCGTAACTTTGGCATATAATCTTTGTTTGACGCACACAATACCTTGTTAGAAAGATCTATCTGAGGACTACAACTTTATGAAGAGGAACATTGATCCATGGACCCATGTTGCTCCCAGGTTTCCCAAAAAACGTTGTTTAGGGCCTCAAAATGGCTCCAGATATTGAGGACCCAAAAATTGCTAAAAATAGTAAATTGTGCTACAATAAAGGAAACTAAAAAACTGAAAGAAACAATGGTGGGGGTCCAAGTGGAATTGGCGGGTGGCCACCAATATCCACTTGGATCATTCCTCCCCCCTTAGGAAGAAATGGTCCCCATTGCATTGAGTCCCTCCTTGAAATGAGGAAACTTCTTCTGAACTTGGTCCCTAGTGAGCCACTTTCCCTATTGAAGGAGTTGGCCTGCTTTGACAACTCGATACAGTTGAATCCTCTACTTGTGGGTGTGCTTGATCTATGTTTCCATGGTCCAATCAGTTGTATCTTGTTCCATGCAATCTGGATTTAACTCTGTTGGTGTGAGCTGTTCTGCAATGTCGGATGTGTCTAGTAATGGTGGAGAGTATGGCCAAAGGCAGTCCACATTGAACACTGGGTGTAGGCCAAGGAATGGGGGAATGCTGAGCTCAAATGAATTGTCTGTCACAACCTTGGTAATGTTGTAAGGACCATATCATAGTGGTCTTAGTTTCCGATAGGATCTGGTAAGGCGTTCCTTCTGTAAATTCCAGTAGACTTTGTCGCCAGCCTGAAACTTGTGTGGCACCCGATGTTGATCATGTCGCTACTTGTACTTGGCATTTCATTTCTCCAGAATTTCATTGACCTGCTGGTGGATATGTTGGATGTGCTCAATGAATTTGTTTTCCTAATCTGTTTCAAACTGGACGTGAGCCGAATCTACCTGAGTAGTTGCAAATGGCATGGCCACATCAATGGCACATAGTGGCTAGAATCCTAGGCCCACCTAAAAATGGTTGTGGTCAGTCGAGTTGTGGAGAGCCTAGTTATAGATGTGTTGAACATAGGGGAGGCTCTCATCCCATGTGCATGGATTCTTTGAGTTGTACATGCACAGAATGTGTACTATCATCCTGTTGACAACCTTTGTCTAGCCCTCGGTTTGGGGTGGAAGGTTGTGGACTTAATGAGTTTGGTGTCCAACATCGACCATCAACAGGACCAAAATGTACTAAGGAACATGCTATCTCGATCTAAGATGATAGAATTTTGGATCCCAAAGTGTACCCACACTCATTCAAAGAAGAGTTTAGCAGTAGCTTCAGCTGTGATATTCTTCTTGCAGGCCGCCATAATGGACATCTTTGAAAACATGTTGATGACAACAAAAACACAGTCATTTCCATGATTAATAAAAGGAATGCAGGACATGTAATCCATGGAGATGGATTCCCAAGGTCGACTAAGGATAGGCAACGAGAGTATATAGGCCTTGCTTCTTGATGGTGGGTTTGGCAACGGCGTAGGCAGTGCAAGATTTGATGTACTTCTTGACATCCTATGCAAGATTCCGCCAATAGAAATACTTTTGCAGTACTGCCACTCTTTGCGTGCCCCCAAAATGCCCAATAGCCCGACTGTAGTCTTCTTCCCAAATCATCTTGGCACGCTTGCTTGAAGGAACACAAAGGTGACCCAGGTGGCATAACAACGCATCTTAGAGGTGACAATCTCGGACATGTTGACCCTCCAAGAGTGTCTAGTATGTGTGGCCAAATTCTGGCTTGCTTTTGTAGAGAAGTGGCCAATAAGAAGTCTCATGCCCACAAGAGCTAAGCACGGTGGTTAATGCCATGATCGGTGGCTGACTGAGGCAATCTGCAACATTATTGATGCTGGCCTTCTTATACTTGATTTTCAAATGGAACTGTTGAAGGTATGTGGACCACTTATGATGATGATCATTCTGCAACTTCCCTTGCGTCTGTATGAACTGCAGGTTTGGCGGTCTATGTGGGTGACCGTTTCTTTCCCCAAAATGTAATGCTTCCATTATTGGCAAGCCTACACAATGGAACACATATCTTTGTCATAAGTGGGATACTTCTAGATTGTGCCTAAAAGTGTCTTGATGTGATATGCCACTTGATGCCCATATTGAGTAAGGACTACCCCAATATCATAGTCAGAGGCATCTATCTCAATCTCAAATGGTTGTTGCAAGTCTGGTAATGCGAGCATTGGTGTGGAGCAGAGGCGATGTTTCAACTCTGTGAATGAATTCTATTGAGATTCATACCAAAAGAATTTTTCTTTTTCTCCTCCCTTGGTGACTTGACTCAAGGGCCAAGTGATATGAGAAAATCCCAATGCGAACCTGCAGTAGAAGTTGGCAAGACCCAAAAAGCTACAGAGCTCTGTCATAGTGGTTTGAGATGACCAATCCTGAATGACTTGGATCTTGGATGGATCCACATGCACCCCCTATTCATCAATAATCTATCCCAGATATTGAACTTGGGTCATGCCAAAATTGCATTTCTCCAAATTGGCACATAACTAGTGTTGCTGCAGTGTTTGGAGAACCAATCGAATGTGGTGGAGGTGCTCTTCCCAAGTCTATTTGAAGATCAGGATGTCATCCAAGTATTCCACTACAAATGAGTTGGTGAATGGCTGCAAGAAGTCATCCATTAGCCTCATGAGGGTTGCAGGAGCATTCGTCAACACGAAAGGCATAACCAACCATTCGAAAAGGCCCCCCTTGGCTTTGAAGGTAGTCTTCCATGCATAAGAGGATTCGATTGGTACCTGGTGATATCTTAAATTCAACTCAATCTTGTTGAAATATTTTTCACCCTTTAGTTGGTCTAGAAGGTCATCAATCTATGGGATCGAGTACCTATTCCAGACAGTGATCTTGTTCAGTGCTCGATAATCAATACAAAGTCTCCAAGTCCCATCCTTCTTCTGTACCAACACGATCAGGCTCCCACAGGGTGATGAACATAGTCGGATGTGACCTTTCTATAGCAACTCCTGAATTGCCTCTTGATTTCATCGTTCTCCAGAACAAAGCGCCAATAGATTGGTCCATTGGGAAGCGACGCACCTGGGTCAAATCGATGGAGTGCTTGACCTCCCAGTGTAGAGGAACCCCTGTGGGTGAGGTGCAGATGTCCTCATAGTCCTCCACGACCTTGTCCATCTGTAGTTGTCATGTAGAGGGGCCCTCTCTGGAGATCGTGCCCATCATCTCCTTCTTTCCTTGAGGGTGTATCATTAGGAAAACAAATTTCCCGGTTTTGGAAACGCGCTTACTGCATTGTTTTGAAGTAACCAAAGATATGGTGGTAGGTGGTGCTACCTCTTCTATCATGTACAACTTATTTCCCAAAGTAACAATAACAACACGAGGCCTTGATACATTCACAGCATGTCACTTCCAAAAGTATGGTTTGCCTAATAATACATCACAAACATCAAGGAAAGAAACTTCACACAATACCTCATCCATGAAGGGCTTGATGTTGTATGGAAGGCGAAACTATTGGCTCATGTGAAGATCTCATCCTTGGTGAAGCCACCCAATGGTGTACGGTTGTGGATGCCATTCACATATATAAAGCAATCATTCTTTCACAGGAATGATCCCTGATTACCCTATCAGACAATGACATTCATACACACACACACACACACACACACATACATATATGAATGTCATTGTCTAACAAGGTAATCAAGGATCATTCCTGTGAAAGAATGATTGCTTTATATAGGTGAATGGCATGAAAAGGTTCCTAGTTTATGAGCAATCAAGTGGGAAGAGTAGCCTTGGAATATCTATGAGGTTAGCATCATGTGAATATGATTTGATATTATGCGCTTATAACTATGCCTATGTTTATGTTATGGAAATTAATGTTGAAGTGTACATCAACTAAATGAAAGTAGTGTGATCTGTAGCATGCTATGACAAACATGGATAAGTGGAAAGAGACAAAAACCTAGGATTTGGGTTGTGGATGGATGCAGTAAGGTGTGGGAAAGACTCTAGAGGAAAGTTTTCCTAGTAGAGACGATGTGATATCTAGAAATGCAATATTATTGTTGTGTAGATGATGTACATGTTGTCATGGGTATTGTGTATTTTTTTGTATTGTGACATGTGTATTTGTTGTGTTCAACTATGTGTATCTATATGTGTTTTGTTGTACACTATGTATGTGTATGTGTTGTGAAGGAGATTAGTTCTTGGGATCCCTAGAGACTGTGCGTTGAGAAAGTATCTCTAGAGCCTTATAATAGCTTGGGTTCCCTGGAGGCTATGGGTTGGGACAGGATCTTTGGAGTCTTATGACAACTTGGGTTCCCTGGAGACATTGGATTGAGATAGTGATCCCTAGAGCCCTAGATATCTTGCAAAGAGACCAATCGTGAGTTGTTGATATTAAGGATAGAGGTGGTATAGTGTATGGACATCCTGGTTTCCAATATTGAGGTTAGAGGTGGTATAGTCTTTGGACACCCTTGCTATTGATATTGAGGGAGGAGGAGGTATAGTATCCATATTCCCTTGTTTCTTTGGAAGAAGAAGGCATTGGGTGCTTGCCAGGTTGGCAACTGATCTAGTGTGTGCACGTGGTCAAGGAGAAGAGAAGGCACTAGGCGCTTTTCAAGTTTGTAAATTGATTTAGTGTATGTAGGGAAAGAACAAAGAACAGAGGCTGAACAAAGAACAACTTGAAGATAATTATCATTGTTTTATTTCAGTTTTTAATTATGCACATAATCTAGGATTATGATTTATGATGGTCAAGTTTTAAGCTAACCGAATGTGATACTTCTATATATGATGATTTGATCAAGGAGGTAATTTGACTTGTTGTAATAGGAAGTACATATAATTGCAAGTGTACCTTATTGATGAGTTATCAATGAGGTATGATTTTAATTTATTACAATTCCTTTTGACTGTAATAGAAATTATGCGCTTGGTACAGGAAATCATGGAAAATTTTAGTTTGGGTGTTTGGAACTGACGACAACATAATTAGTAGTAGCAACAAAAGGAATTGGAGCATACAACAGTGCGTTGGTAAAGCATTCAGGAGGAGGGTCCTTGTGGGACACTGGTACCCCATAGTGTCCATTGATTTGCATAATCATGTAATGATAGGTATGATGGTTTTGAGGCAGGGGTATGTCTTTGTTTCTGTATCTTCTGATGCAAGGAAACCTTGCCAAGGGATGGATCACCCAAGGGACTCGGAAGCAAAGAAGGGGATGTCAGGGAACTTGGACAGTGAGTAATGGCATGGAAAGGGGTGATTGGATTGCCCAAGGGATTGGGAAGTGGATAAGGGAAGGATGGGGAATAAATTTTTTTGGTCAATAGCATTGTTGGCTGGAGTCATAAGCATATTGGGAGTGTGTCTGAGAAACAATGATTCGGTAATTGTTCATTGAGAGAACAAGTAGTGCAACGATTATAGCATTGGACATTGGAAGCAAACTTTGATATTAGTAGTGGATTTTGGACTTCCTAGGAAGGAGGTGAATTCCTAGTACTACTTTTGAGGGTGGAGGTGTAAGCCTCTTGACTCCCTTATCGCTAATGTAGGCATCGTATCCTTTATTGCTGGTTAAATCAAATATGCATATCTATATATGTGTATATTATTGTAAATATTGTATTGAGTTGTGTTTATAAAGCTCTATAAATAGTATGTTTATTTCTTGGTTGAAGAAAATGTGCATAAGTATATACATGTTTGTCATTGAAAACATTGCATCGAGTTGTGTTTATAAAGATACATAAGCAGTATGTTTTATTGGTCATAAATGTCATAACACATCAAGGAAAGTGCTCCCCCAAGGGGGGGATTTGTAATAGCCCTTGGTTATATTTCCATGTAAAATGGAAAAATTCAACCAAGGTCATGGGATACATATTCCAATATGAATGGAGGGAAAAAACATTATAGTGGGTATCACTTGTGGTTATTTAATGGCTATGGAATTGGCATTGGCATTGGCAAAAGGCTAAGGGAAATAAATAGCAACTAATTCAAGAAATAAAGGAAAATATGAGAAAAAGAAGATGAAGAGACAAGAATATGCATGCAAGGGAAATTAGAGAGAAAATAAAGAAAAATGAAAGAAAAGGTAAAAGGAAAGGAATAGACACTAGACATCAATGATAAAAAGGCATCTGAGAAACAATTGATAGCTTCGATAGTTTTTGGGATCAACTTTTGATTAAGTTTTCAGCGTTTACAACTTTAAATTTGCAAAGGAAGAAATCAAACTCCAAGATAGAGAACAAGAAAGCAAGTAAAGAAAGCAAGGGAGTGCAAGAGGAAGTTTTAATAACAACAAGGTAAGAAAATAGTTTTGGATTTTTAGGTAACAATGTGCATGTGTGATTTAGCATGCTGGGATTTGATGCATGGTTCATGCGTTGGTTTATTTTTTATGTTTGTTATCATTGGCATGGGATTTTCTTGGATTGATAGTGGTTTACAACTTTTCCTATTCCATTTCCTGGATAGTCATGATGTAGTGCGATCCTTGTTTTGCTTAATATTTGGATAGCCAGTAGATTTTGGATCATGGTTGAAGTGGTCTCAGGAAAAATCCCCAAGGGTCGAGGGTGGAGATGGGATTTCTTTTGGAACTCTTGGCAGGTGGGTGGAGAGAGGAAAATTCCTCTGGGTATGGTGAAGAAAGTATGAGGCATCCAAACTTGTTTGGTTTTGGTTATTTCTGGCCTGGTTTAGGTGAAATCATTGTGGTTGAGGGTTGAGGTGGTTTAGCCTTTGGAATCCCTAGTTGGTTATTTTCTGGTTTGTCTCATGTGATCCCACATTCATTCTTGGAATATGGCATAGGGTGATTGGGTTGAAAGAAAGATTTGGTTCAGCCCCAATCTATCTCCGGGTGGTACATGGAAGTCCTTAGCATGGTTGGAATTTGTATATGGTAATATGTGTTGATTCTTATCAATATTAATGAACACAAGTTCTAATTTTATGTATGTTCATGCTTGGTTTGTCATGGTTCTATTCTGGTTAAATGTTGGTTACATGCATGGTATATTTATCATTATGTGATGTGATCTTGTTATGGTTTTATTCCATGTTTTGACAGAATCTTGGTTATATATTTGAATGCATGATATAACATGTGTTTGTATAGCTAGTAAGAGAGGGAAGTGAGCCTTCTTAATGATCCTTAGATGGTTCAATGAATGAGTGAACAGATAGGCATTTAGAAGCTATATGTACTTTTCTTACAAAGTGTTTACATAAATGATTATTGTGTGTTCTATAATTTTGGGCATGATTAGAGCCTAGAAATTGATTATGGAGGCTCTTGTAGGTGATTAAGGAAATTCTGGAGAATTATGGGTAGTTCTCGGTAGATGGCCTAGAACTAGTCCTAAAAATCTAGAGTAGGGTTTCTAGTCGCACCATTTGAAATAGGAAATCCTGGTTGCAACCACACCGAGGAAGGTTTGTGCATGTGGTTGGATCCTTCTGGCTGCATGCACAACCTAGAAAGTGTGCGTTTAGGTTGTGAGGTCAGGTAAAATAAGTTCTAGCTCAGGGTTAGAGCACCAGTGGATGTTGTCTAACATCTAGGTGATCAGTTGTCCTTGAGAGGTATCAATATGTTTTTAGTTAGTAGGCCCCACCTCAATAACTGGAACTTGGAATTTGTGTCATGCCATAGTAACTCTCAGCTCATGTTTACCCTGGATAGCTTATAAAAGCAGGTAATTGTTTGGTGGGGTATTACAGTCTCCTAGTACTGAAAGCAAAAGATGTGAGATTTTTCATATAAGGGTGATTATTAAGTGTACAAAAGTTAATACTATTTTTTATATTAATTCCCAAGTGAATTTAATATCTAAAGTGATTGTCAAGAAGCTAGGATTAGAAAAAAAACCTCCTAAGAAACCTTATCCTCTTTGTTAGGTTTGTGATAATGCAATACTATAAGTAACGAAGCAATGCAAAATTATATTTTCTATCACTTCAAACTTGGTTTACAAGGTCAAATTAGACATGGTTCCTCTTGATATTTGTGGAATTGTTTTGGGAAGCCCTTATATGTATGATAGGAAAGCCATATTCTTCATAGAGGAGAATAAATATCGCCTCATGAAGGATGGGGTTGTGTATATTGCAAGAGCACATAGCATGAAGACTAACTTATAACTTGTTAGTGTAGGGAAAATAAAGAGGTCTCATAAATGCCAACAAGAATATTCTATTTCTATTAGGGAAAGCAAAATATGTTGAAGAATCTGATGCTTTTAAGGGTGGTGATCCTTCTCATAAGGATGGATTAGTTAAACCCATTTCTAACTATGATGATATTTTTCAAGAGCCTAAAGGATTTCCTCTTAAGGGGCAAATTCAGCATGAGATTCGATTGCAATAAAGTGTCTCTCTTCCTAATGCCTGAATGTATAGGATGTTTGGATTGAGAATGTAGAGATTAAGAAGAAAGTTTAAGAATTGCTTGAAAAGGGAGTCATCGGACCTATTTCCTCTCCATGTTGATCTCCTATTGTGATAGTATCGAAGAAGGATGGTACATGGAGAATGTGTGTTGAATTTGATCCAGATTTGAAAAGGAACGCAAAAAATTACAGATATAATCATACATGCAAAGATGCAGCATAAATAATACTTTATTTTATTACTAGAAAACAATGAAATATGCTTACACATAGAAATGGAAATAAACTAGCTAGGGCGATGGTAGCTTATCACTGAGAAGAAATGTGGCAGCTACATGCTTTTGAATTGTCTTACAATGAGGCTCGAAGGCCTATTTATTGTTGAGAAACAATGGAAAACCCTAAACATCCAAAAACCTAATGCTAGGAGATGAAGCACCACACTATGGGCCTCATTTTGGGTAAATTGGTACATTAACTTCCCGGGGTTGTAACTTTGGCATACAATCTTCGTTTGATGCACACAATACCTTGTTAGAAAGATCTATCTGAGGACTACAACCTTAGGTAGAGAAACATCGATCCATGGACCCATGTTGCTCTCAGGTTTCCCAAAAAACGTTTTTTAGGGCCTAAAAACGGCTCCGGATGTTGAGGATCCAAAAAACTACTAAAAATAGTAAATTGTGCTATAATTAAGGAAATTGAAAAACTGAAATAAACAATAGTGGGGGTCCAAGTGGAATTGGTGGGTGGCCACCAATATCCACTTGGATCATTCCTCCCCCCTTAGGAAGCAATGGTCCCCATTGTGTTGAGTTCATCCATGAGATGAGGAAACTTCTTCTATACTTGGTCCGTAGTGAGCCACTTGCCCTGGTGAAGGAGTTGACCTGCTTTGACAACTCGATATAGTTGAATCCTCTACTTGTGGGTGTGCTTGATCTATGTGTCCATGATCCAATCAGTTGCATCTTGTTCCATGCAATCTGGATTTAACTCTATTGGTGTGAGATGTCCTGCAATGTCGGATGTGTCTAGTAATGGTGGAAAGTATGGCCAAAGGAGGTCCACATTGAACACTGGGTGTAGGCCAAGGAATGGGGGAATGCTGAGCTCAAATAAATTGTCTCTCACAACCTTGGTAATGGCGTAAGGACCATATGAGAGTAATCTGAGTTTCCGATAGGATTCGGTAAGGCGTTCCTTCTGTAAATTCAACCAGACTTTGTCGCCCGCTTGAAACTTGTGTGGCACTTGATGTTGATCATGTCACTACTTGTACTTGGCATTTCATTTCTCTAGAATTTCATGGACCTACTGGTGGATATGTTGGATGTGCTCAATGAAGCTGTTTTCTTAATCTATTTCAAACTGGACATGAGCCAAATCTGCCTGAGTAGCTGCAAATAGCATGGCCACATCAATGGGACATAGTGGCTGGAATCCCAAGCCCACCTGAAAATGGTTGTGTTCAGTCGAGTTGTGGAGAGCCCGATTATAGATGTGCTAAACATAGGGGAGGCTCTCATCCCATGTGCATGGATGCTTTGAGTTGTACATGCACTGAATGTGTACGATCATCTTGTTGACAACCTCTGTCTGGCCTCAGTTTGGAGATGGAAGGTTGTGGACTTAGTGAGTTTGGTGTCCAACATCGACCATCAACTGGACGAAAATATACTGAGGAACATGTTGTGAGATGATAGACTTTGGGATCCCAAAGTGTACCCACACTCATTCAAAGAAGAGTTTAACAATGTATTCTTCTGTGATATTCTTCTTGCAGGCCGCCATAATGGCCATCTTCGAGAACATGTTGATGACCAAAAAAACATATTCGTTTCCATGCTTAGCAGAAGGAAGACACGACATGTAATCCTTGTAGATGGATTCCCAAGGTTGACTAAGGGTAGGCAGCGAGAGTATAGAGGCCTTGCTTCTTGATGGTGGGTTTGGTAACGATGTAGGCAGTGCAAGATTTGATGTACTTCTCGACGTCATGTGAAAGATACCGCCAATAAAAATACGTCTGCATTACTACGACTATTTTCTCGACCTTAAAATGCCTAGCAGCCCAATTGTAGTCCTCTTCCCAAATCATCTTGGCACGCTTGCTTGAAGGAACACAAAGGTGACCCAAGTGGCATAACAAGGCATCTTGGAGGTGACAACCTCGAACATGCTAACCCTCCAAGGTTGTCTGGTATGTGTGGTTGAATTCTGACTTGCTTTTATAGAGAAGTGGCCAATAAGAAGTCTCGTGCCCACAAGAGCTAAGAACGGTGGTTAATGCCATGATCAGTGGCTGACTGAGGCAATCTGCAACATTATTGATGTTGCCCTTCCTATACTTGATTTTCAAATGAAACTGTTGAAGGTATGTGGACCACTTATGATGACGATCATTCTGCAACTTCCCTTGCGTCTGTATCAACTGCAGGGGTTGGTGGTCTATGTGGATAACCGTTTCCTTCCCCAAAATGTAATGCTTCCATTATTGGCAGGCCTGCACAATGGAACACATATCTTTGTCATAAGTGGGATACTTTTGGACTGTGTCTAAAAGTGTCTCACTGTGATATGCCACTGGAAGCCAATGTTGAGTAAGGACTACTCCAATAGCATAGTTAGAGGCATCTGTCTCAATCTCAATTGGTTGTTGCAAGTTTGGTAATGCGAACATTGGTGTCAAGCAAAGGCAATGTCTCAACTCTGTGAATGCCTTCTGTTGAGATTCAGACCAAAAGAATTTTTCTTTCGCTCCTCCCTTGGTGACTTGACTCAAGGGCCAAGTGATATGAGAAAATCCCAACGCGAACCTGTGGTAGAAGTTGGCAAGACCCAGAAAGCTGCGGAGCTCTGTCATAGTGGTTTGAGATGGCCAATCCCGAATGACTTGGATCTTGGATGGATCCACATGCACCCCCTATGCATCAATAATGTATCCCAGATATTGAAGTTGGGTCATGCCAAAATTGCATTTCTCCAAATTGGCACATAACTAGTGTTGTTGCAGTGTTTGGAGAACCAATCGAATGTGGTGGAGGTGCTCTTCCCAACTCTATTTGAATACCAAGATGTCATCCAAGTATTCCACTACAAATGAGTTGTTGAATGGCTATAAGATGTCATCCATTAGCCTTATGAAGGTTGTAGGAGCATTCATCAACCTGAAAGGCATAACCAACCATTCGAAAAGGCCCTCCTTAGCTTTGAAGGTAGTCTTCCACGCATCAGAGGGTTTGATTGGTACCTGGTGATATCTTAACTTCAACTCAATCTTGCTGAAATATTTTTCACCCTTTAGTTGGTCTAGAAGGTCATCAATCTATGGGATCGAGTACCTATTCCAGACAGTGATCTTGTTCAGTGCCCGATAATCAATGAAAAGTCTCCAAGTCCCATCCTTCTTCTGTACCAACACGATCAAACTCCCACAGGGTGATGAACTCAATCAGCTGTGACCTTTCTGTAGCAACTCTTGAATTGCCTCTTGATTTCATAATTCTCCAGAATGGAGCACCGATAGATTGGTCCATTGGGAAGCAATGCACTTGGGGTCAAATTGATGGAGTGCTTTACCTCCCAGTGTAGAGGAACCCCTGTGAGTGAGGTGAAGATGTCCTCGTATTCCTCCATGACCTTATCCATCTATAGTGGTCATGTAGAGTGGCCCTGTCTGGAGATCGTGGCCATCGTCTTCTTCTTTCCTTGAGGGTGTATCATCAGGAAAACAAATTTCCTGGTTCTGGAAATGCACTTAATGCATTTTTTTAAAGTAACCAAAGAGATGGCGATAGGTGGTGCTACCTCCAGTATCATGTACAACTTATTTCCCAAAGTTACAATAACAGCACAAGGCCTTGATACATTCACAGCATGTCGCTTCCACAAATATGGTTGGCCTAATAATACATCACAAACATCAAGGCAAGCAACGTCACACAATACCTCATCCGTGAAGGGCCTGATGTTGTATGGAAGGTGAAAGTACTGGCTCATGCGAAGATCTCATCCTTAGTGAAGCCACTTGATGGTGTACGGTTGTGGATGTGTTGTGGTTGATAAGCCCTACCACTTCAAGACCTCTACTAAAATTAGGTTCTTTTGTCTCTCGCTGTCGACAATGAACTGTAGCGGGGAGCCCTTTACCCACATCTGGGAGTGGAAGAGGCGCTCCTCCTCCTCTGGATTTTCAGGTTCATCCTTTTGGATCTTTTTGGTGGCAATGGTGGCATTAGGCTCCGCATCGATAATCTGCTTCCCTTTGTCATTCCCCTTGTTGGGTTCTGACTCATATTTGGAACATGCATCTGATTCTAAAACCATTAGCTTGGCCACCAGTGACTGCTTGGCCCGACACTCACTTGTGTTGTGAGTGGAGCTCTTATGGAACTCTCACCACTTTCCCACATCCTTTTTCAGCTTCGCGGTGTTGTTCTTTTCTTGCAGCTTTAGCAGTTTGTCTTGGGCTACCCCGCCTTGGCTTTGTCCTTTGTTCTGTGGTTTGGGGGCACCTTTCCCTTGCTTTGGATTCGTAGATCCAAAGTCTCACTTCTTCTGTTTAAACATTTTCTCGATCTTGATGGTGTATTGGTAGGTCATGCTAAGCGAGGAGATTTTCAAGAATTCTATTTCACCCTAGATGTACCTATGTAGGCAGCCGCAATATTTGAGTAACAAATGCTACTCTAAATCCTTGATGCCCAACTTTGTGCGAAGGGTATGGAAAATATTGGTAAACTCTGGCACATCTTGGTCCCTTCCCTGTCGCAGCATGGTCCACTTTATGTATTGATCCTCATAGCTTTCGACAGGGTAGTACTGCTCCTTGATGGTAGCCCAGAATGAATTCCAAGTGGGTGCGATTGAAAACAGTGAGGTTGTACTTTCATCCTTCTACTCGCAGTAGGTTTCTGACCTGTCCTTGACGTGGGGGGCAACTTTAAGAAGAGCGAAAGTAATCTTTTTCTGACCAAAAAAATCATGAACAGAAAAATACCCTTCTAGTAGATTTAACCATTTATCTACTATGTCTACATCTATTTGTAGAGCCTCTAACCTACACCTCATCATTCACTATTATCTACTGTTTTTCATCACCTATCTCTCTCTTTCACCTCATTTTCCCTGTTAAACCACCCAGATCATTACATTAGATGTCATTAAGCATGATCAAGTGAACTTTGCTAATGTGTGACTGTTTTGTTTAGATTTTTGACATATTACAGGCATTCCGCAGCTCTCTGCCAATTCTGCAGCTATCTGATGATTCCGCAGCCATCTGGAGATTCCGCAGCCTTTTTGTTGTTCTCAAGGTTCCACGTGCCATTTTGCCAAAAGAGCCACATGGGTACTTAGGTATCAAGGTTCTCGAGGTTCCTGTGCCATTTGTTCAAACATCCACGTCATTTGTACCTCCAGTCAAACAGGGGCAAGATCCGGTCAACGAAGGCAGCTTTACGGTGATGCGTAAGCTGTTGGGTCACGTCAGCTCAAATGGTGACTTGCCCGTGTTACGCAGGATGTTGGGGACATGATCCAACTCTGGATTCAATGCCCATGACGACCAGGACCTCCAGCTCACCCACACAGGCTCATGACGTGTTATTGCAGTTTTAATTACGCATGACAGTTTGTTATTTTCAGTTTTAGCAGCACGCATAGGCTATCCTTTAGATGCCCATAAATACTTGCGTCTGCGTACGCTTATGTTAACTTTTACTTGCTGTATTTTTATGAACTTGTTGTAATTTTTGAGCATTCCCAAGACTCTGTTTTTATAGTGCTGTTCTAGCACTCTTGACTGTGAATTTCTGCACATGGAGTAATAGAAGCAGTGCTGTTTTGAAGCTTTCAACACTTTGAGTCTTCTTTGGGTTATGTAAATGGAGGGCCCCTGTTCATATTAACCTTGTATAGTATTTTCATGTTCAGCATTTCCTTTTCTTGGCATATGTACAACATAATTCATTTCATTTTAATTCATTTTGAATCCTTTCTTTAAGCTGATCAGCATTGTTCTTTTGCAGGTTTTTGACCCGGGATTATTTGTGTGTTTATGTGTTTGCTTTATATCTAGTGGTAGTTTCAGTTGACAGATTTAAAGTTGCTGCCCCTTACTTTATTTCTGTAACTAGTTTTTAGTTTTATTTCTCAAAACTGTCTGCTAACATTTGAATGATCTCTTACTATAAATTGTTTATCTTTTAGAGATCAGAATACTAATCACTTGTAGCTGGTTTTGGGTGCTTTCTAGACTAATCCTTAGCTACTTTCTAATCATGCTTTACACAGTACTATGTGATATAAGCAAAGAGTTAGAAAGAGCAAAATATTATCACTAGTCTTTAAAGTAGATTTTCTCATTTTTATCAGTTATTAGACTTACTTTTAGCTACTTCTTAATCGTGTCTTACATAGTACTATGTGTTAGAGGCAGAGAGTTAGGAAGAGATAAACATTATCATTGGTCTTTTAAGTGATTTTCTTATTTTTGCAGCAGCATGAATGGTGTCTAATACCATTAGAAAGTGGTTCTTTACTTTCAGCTCATTTTAGTTCATTTATTTCCTTCAAGTTTTCCTTTTCAGCAAGTAGTTAGAAATCACTAATCACACACTCATCTAGAATTCACTCCACACACACCATCACTCATTTGTTTATAAATACATCACTCCATCTTAGGAAGATAAATTAATCACAAACAACACCCCCAAACGACAAAAAGCTCTAAGAGGTTGCTTAAGT
>APFE030447765.1:0-12279 GCA_000404065.3 Pinus taeda
TAATAATAGATTAAGAACAAGGAACTTGGTTATTATATGGGTTGCACCCCGGGTAGGGTAGCGCGAAAGCAACATCACAGGTGGTGAAGGCATAGCAAGTGCGCGTAGCGACGTGTGCGTAGGGTTAAACCGTGGATCTCCAAAAGCTCATCAGACATACACAGGGTGTGTAAAACTAGTTCTAGCACCCTCCCATACTACTTTGGGTGAGACCTCAATCCGCGCTCTGCAGTCGGCGGGATTTGTTTGGCTAAATCACCTCTGAACCTGGGTCAGGCCCATACAAGCCAACATTTACGATTTTTTTTTTCTTTTTTAAATATGAAATGAACTTAGAAATATTTTTGATGAGACAAAATACTGACAAAAATGACGATGTTCTAGATGTGGGTCCAGTGAGACCAGATGGATTTCTAAGGCACAGGCATCGCAAAAGAGGTGTCGAAGAGGAAACAGTTGAGACAGAGAGAGTCCTATATGTAGTTTAGAGAAACTTGGTGAGGGTGACTCACAAGGTACCTATGATCGCCATAGAGGATCTACCTGAGGAGATGCAGCATCGCGTGGTAGGGGTACCACAGGACTGGGTCCGCATACTTCGGCATATATCCAATGCAGTAGTTAAGTTTTTGGTCGCTCATCCTGATCCGGGTCAATAGACAGGCTGGACATGATTATGGGCTTGAACCCAAATTTTGAGGGAATTTTGTCCCATTTTTGTATATTATTTTTGAACACTTTATCTATACACACACGATTTTATGATATATATACAGATTGAGATGTTTGATGTTTGTTTAATTTGATGAATGATTAATATGCGAATCTAATGCTTGATTAGCAATAAAGTCTACTAATGAATTCTCAAATCGTGGAATGTGAACATATGTAATATAAACAAATAATCGTTGCAACACTCTCACTCTAAAAAATTGGCGATATAAATAAGGATCACGAACCCGATAAATGTTATTTAATTGTGAAACTACAAGTTGTGAGTCAAGATAAACTACCAACAAATCAATCCCATAAGGAATTGCTTCGGATAGTAAATCAATAACGACAATATATTTGGCAATGTTATTTGAAGCAGGACCAATACATACTCCCCTCAACACCATCAACTGGCCAGATGGATAATAAATCACCCACGCTGCGGAACCAAGATTTCGAGTGTGTCGACTAGCACCATCAGCGAATCCGAAATATATCTGATTGTCCATCAACACCTGCCAAAGCAGATTAAAAAAATGTTGATATCACAAAATGCCAGACAAATATGTACACAAATACAATATATACAAACAAGCAATTGCTTGGCTAGAACCTAAGCAAAATACTTCTTAAGGTAGAGCCCATTTCGGGGCTCCGTCTACTTGTTCCCTTCAAAATCAACTAATTCATAAGCCCATTTTCCCAAAACTCGTTTGACTATAAAGGGACCATACCACATAGACTTGAATTTGCCTGCCCCTAGGGCATATTTATCTTGGTCATAGACTAAGACAAGGTCGCCTTCAGAAAAGACCCGAGGATGGACAATTTTATCATATTGAGTTTTAACCCTTTTCTTATGGGCCTCATTTATTATGGCGGCATATCGACATTGCTCATCGAGATTTTCCAAATGAATGAGGTGTTCTTTGAGATTAGATGTCTCCGGAAGAATTTTTATAGCTAGCTTAAGGGACGGAATTTCACATTCGATAGGAAAAATAGATTCCAGCCCATAAACTAATTGAAAAGGAGTAAAACCGATGGCAGTCTTCACCGAGGTTCGGTATGCCTAGAGCGGGGTACAACATGATGTGCCAATTGGAGCAATTTTTGTCAATTGTCCTTGGCAGGATAGTCTTAAGGGACTTATTCACGGCTTCGACTTGCCCATTGGCCTGAGAATAATATGGATACGAATGCTCCTACTGGAAGCCCAACTTTAGAGCCAATTCGATCATCAGTTGATTCCAGAAGTAATTGCCATGGTCAGTGATAATCTCTCTCGGGATACCAAATTGTGAAATAACCTGGTTGAAGAGGAACAAAGTTGCTGTTTCACTATCATTTTTGTAAGCAGGCATGGCCTTAGCCCACTTCGTAAAGTAGTCTATGGCCACTATGATGTACTTGTGACTTGCCGCTGAAGGCAGATTACAAGTAGTGAAGTCAATGCCCCACTTCGTAAATGGACCGACAGTGATAAGAGGAAAAAGTGGAGCTGGATGTGTGCACATTTTTCGAGTATAGATTTGACAAGGGTGGCAACGTTTGATTAAGTACAGTTTTTGCTTCTTCAAAAGTTAAGCAACGCCTGAGGATTGAATCAACCCCTCTGTGATATAATGTATCACCAATGATAATATAGTTTTTGGCAAGGTGACATAACTTTTGACGCTCATCCTTGGAGGAAGCAGGTGGGAACTTCGAAGTCTGAAGATATATGATGATATCTCCATAGTAGTGATCTCGCAAAGAAATGAGGAATAAATGTTCGTTGGGGAAATTTTCCTTATAAACAATGTCTTCCTCACAAGGCAACTTGGAAATTAATTCCACAAAAACCAACAACTTATTAGACTTGGCTGACAAGAACTCGAGCTCAAATTCTTGAAAAATAACAATCCATCGATTGTATTTTCCCCCAATCACTCTTCTACTGAGCACAAACTGAAAAGGATTGACAACCGCTAAGACGAACATTTTGCGTAGTAGAATATAATGACGAAGCCGCTGGACAACATGGACCGCTCCCAAGGCCAATTTCTCAATAGGAAAATAGTGTAGCTCAGGTCCTACTAAGCCTCGACTCAAGTAGTAGATAACATGCTCACTGAGAGTGTCATCCTCCTGAACCAGAACCATACCTATGGTTGATTATGCCACAGTGAGATACAAAAGGAAATCTCTGCCATAATTTGTTGGACTTAACAATGGAGCAGAGATTAATGCCTGCTTCAAGGCATCAAAAGATCATTGCGCAAATTCGTCCCATAAAAATTGAACTCCTTTCTTATGCAAACACATAAATCCTTTGGTAATCTCTGTGTAATTTGCTATAAATCTTCTCAAGAAATGTTCCTTTCCTTGGAGACTTTGAAGTTGACGAATGGAAGGTAAGGGAGGCAATTGAATTATTGCCTCAACCTTGAAAGGATCTACTTGAATCCCTTTAGTCGATACGATGAATCCTAACAACTGACCAAATGTGACTACAAAAACACACTTATTCGGATTCAAACGTATTTTATAAAAACGACATCTCTCAAAAACTAACCGAAGGTGGCTGGGATGATGGATTCTCTTTCGAGAACAAGCAGCTAAGTCATCCAAGTATGCTTCGATAACATGTTTGATGTTTTGGAAAGCAACATGGCCCGCTAAAAAGTAGCTCCAACATTTTTAAGACCAAAAGGCATCTTCTTGTATGAAAACGTGCCCCAAGGACAAATAAAAGTTGTCTTGTGTTGGTCCTCTAGACGGATAGTAATTTGATTGTAACCAAAGAATCCATCCATGGATGAAAAAATTTCATTAGTCGCACATTCATCAATAATTTGATCAATAAAAGGTGTGGGTAATTTCCTTTTGGACAAGCTTTATTCAAATCCCTAAAGTCAATGCATATTCGGATTGTTCCTTGCTTTTTATCTACCAGGACTGGATTGGAAACCCACTCTGTTAGAGGAATGGGGTATATAAAACCGCCTTAAGCATATTTTCAACTTCAGCTTTAATAGTTTCTACTTTCTGAGGATTAATCGGTTGAAGCTTTTGACGAATAGGTTTGGCATTTTCCTACATCTTGATCTCATGCTGAACTATAGATGGATCAATTCTAGGCATTTCCTCACAATACCAAGTGAACAAATCTCGAAACTCTTTAAAGAGGTTGGTGTAAATTTGAATCTCTTTAGGGGAACAATCGGCTCTGATGAAGACATTTTCTATAATGTTAGGATTCCTAGAGATGTTTATAGGTACAATTTTTGAGATAACCAACATATTACCTTCAATAGATAATTGTGCTAGAGCCAAAGGTTTTGAAACTATACAAACATCACTAGTAAGCAGATTGGAGAACCTAGATTCAACTTCATGCAATGGAGGAAGAAAATATGAATGATGATGTAAATCTTCCCATGGCCGATCCACACCCATCATTGCCTCTAAAATTGCTTCTTCAAATGTTAAAACTATATCTAAGCAATCCAGAGCAGAAGTAGATTCAAGGGTCCAAGTTGGAGCCACATCACCATCTAACTCCTCTTGTGAAAAATGAGTGGGATGGTTATCTGTAGAGTTAACGATAGATTGATAGCTAAGTTCTACTGCAGACATGGGAAATGCCATTACACCAACTTGCTCTCCATCTAATGTGGTCGTAGATGAAGGTAACGTCCAAGGGTCTGAAAAATAATGAGTTCGAAAGAACTCATTCTGTGAAGGCCCCCTGGAGGATGAAATTGCATTGTTTCTAGATGTAGGAGGAGGAAAGTCAAATATACCAATTAATGAAGAGTACATCCAAACTCCTAAATTCTCAATAGGTTGACGAGGGTTATCCACCAATGGAACGGTAGAATTCGAAGTTGCATGGGAGTCACCTGGAGAATAATCTAATTGGTCAATTCTAACAATTCTCCCCTCATGAGGAAAATAGAGGATGCGGAATACAGATGAAACTATGGAATCCATCTCATAAATCCAATTCCTTCCTAAGAGGAGGTTGTAATCCAGGTTGGCATCAACGATTTCCACCTCAATATTAATGACCTTTCCTCCAACACATATAGTAAAGGCTGGGATAATTCTGTGTGGCCTATGAGAATGTCCATCAAATTCTGTCAAGAGAGTTGGTGAAGGAACAACTGAAGGTGATCCAGTGGCCTTCCAACATGACATAGACATTATGCATGTGGAAGCTCCCTCATTTATAACTGTTTGAAAAATATTGGTTTTTTTGGTAAGTGGACTTTAACTGGGAAGCCATATGGTAAGGAAGTCTCTTTTTGACATTCAGCATATCAAAAGTGAGCACTAAAGAATTCTTTGGATCCCCTACATCGATTGTCGAAAGCAAAGCACTTCTCTAAGCAGGACACGACTGGAGCACCTCCAATGCAGACATAACACAAGGAATTTGAGCCAGATGTTCTACAATCAAGTAGTTCTGGGCTACCCTAGCATTAGGATTAATAGTCGAGCGCTTTGTAGAACCTTTCGGTACCCGAGGTATAGAATCAGCAGAGGGTCGCTCAATATGAAGTGGGTATGTGGTTTCAGGAACAAATTTAGCCTTAGATGTTTCCATTTCACCATAATCGCGTGCTCGTGTAGCAACGTCGACATGAGAGTTCATCATATAAACATTTGGGGAATTTTTCCCTTCCTGGTTACCCCCTACGGAGGTACCAGTGTTCGAGTTCATGCTAGCAAGTAATTGCTGCCCTTGGGGAAAAGGGTTAGTTAGGATAGCTTGTGAGCTAGAGGACCCTTGTTGCACTAACAAGCATTGAGCATCTTGAATCTTAGGGCAGAGGAGAGTCAAATGATGTCCATTGCATAACTTGCATGAAAATTTAACCTTTTTCTTGGACTCTTTTCTACCCTCACTAGCAGAGTTGCCAGGTTTGTTCGCATTGCCCTTCCCTTCCTGGTTCTTCTTCTTACCTCGTCCCTTCCTCTTCCCATCGAATTGTTGATTTCCTTTGGGGTTAGAGGCCTGAACGATGTTTATAGAGGTAGCTTGGGAAGGTGAAGGTATAGATGGTGCTGCCTGATGAGAAGACGTAGTTTGTAGAGACAACTGCTGCAATTGGTTCAAAGGTTCACTGTATTAGCATCAATTGATCCAACTATACCATCAGCGTCAGGGCTTGGCTTTGGTTTGGATAAATCAACTTAGATCTAGGAGAATTAGGTAGGATTTTATGAAGAGTCCCAGACTGAGAATATATTAGTTCTAATTGTTGGGCTCGAAAAATAGCTTGCTCTTCCGAATAAACACCGAAAAGAGAAACATCCTTTGAGATCTCAGGTTGCAATGATTTAAGAAACCATTCGAGAAGGAACTCTGGTGGAATTTCAGATTTTATAAGCCTTTTTCTCCTTCTCCATTCCTGGATATGATCCGAAATATGAGTTGTTGTGTCTTGCTGAAAGTTGGCCAAAAGTTCAGTTCCAGCTTCACAGCGGACAGACAACTGAAAACGGTTCAAGAAAATATTAGCCAAATCAATGAAAGAAGTATAGGTGCCCCCTGGAAACTCTTTATACCATTTGGCCTCATTTCCGGTTAGGGTGCATTGAAATAACCTCAACCTGATTGAATCATCTATCAAGGAGTTGGATGAGCACCATAAGTGAAATGTGGTTACATGGTCTCCCAGGTCTTCACCACTCTTCCCTTTGAACTTTGGAATATCTGATGGAAGTTTAGTTGGGACCGAAGGCCAAGCCGGATTGTACCTAATTGGATCATTCGTCAATTTAGTTAAGTCTGGAAATTAAGCGTGGCCAGAAAAGGAAGTTGTGGGGGACCTTGGGAATTCCATCCAGAATGGGTGGGGTTCCCAAAGGTCTGAAAATAATGGACTGGATTTTGAAAGGCACCAGGTTGCCCAAAGTAACTCATAGAGCCTACTGAACTGAAAGGTGATCCTTGTGGTCCAGCAAAATTCAGAGTTTGACCAACTCCTGCCGAAAATCCTTTGTAACCAGTGAAGTTACCCCCTAACAAAGTATTGAAAGGAGTTGACAGCCCCTGATAAGGGTTCCATGCATTAGCAAAGGGTGGAAAATTTTGAAATGAATTAACTAAAGAATACGGTATGTTCCCTTATTGGCTGAAAAATTGATTCCCAGGTCCTATCCCACTAACCGTTGGGTTTGTCCAACTCTGGAAGGGGTCAGTACCTTGACTTGTAAAAGGAAAAGGCATTGACCCTACCATCGGATTGGAATGCGGTATATGACCACTTCCAAATGGGAAACCCTAAAAAGAAGTTGATCCACTCATCATGGATGCAGAGGCGATTGATGGTATGTTCAAAGGAACTGAAGGAATACCTTGAGACGACATTCCAAAAGGGAAAAGTCCAAAACTGGATGCAGTAGCTTGAGAACTTCCACTTGTTGATGGAATGGAAGTAGACCCAAATATAGTCATGCTGGAGTGTTAGAAGGGATGGAAATAGTTCCTCCCACTTGTACAAATATGGGATTCTGCATGCTCACAACACTCGTTGTAGATGCCATGCTTCCAGCAGTGGTCATCGAAGGGATAGATGTAT
Source organism: Pinus taeda (assembly GCA_000404065.3). Classification (NCBI taxonomy): domain Eukaryota; kingdom Viridiplantae; phylum Streptophyta; class Pinopsida; order Pinales; family Pinaceae; genus Pinus; species Pinus taeda. The sequence goes on from APFE030447765.1 coordinate 7,290, forward strand.
GTAAACCTGGGCTCGAAGGCCTGTGAATCAGAATTCCAATATATAACAAAACATCTAGATGGTCAGGAGGAAGAGGAGAAGTCGGAGCCACAACCGACTCTGAAAGTTCTTCTACTTCAATACTATCTTCCGACTGGAAGAGTACCCGAGAATGAACTAGTGTGTTCCTCTCTAACTCTGTACTGGTACCAGGTCTATCTTGTGAACTAATGCCCCTAAGCGGAGGATCAATCTCCGATGCGCCTGCTGCCACTGGTTCGAAACCATAGCAGAATCACTCCTATTCCTTCTAGGAGAAGGCTCTTGACTCGTAGATGAAAGCCCACGAATTCTATGAGACTGTCGAGATGGTTGGTCAACCACCTTGAATTATTTAAAAGATTTACTTAAAGACTCAAAAATTATAAAGCTAGGCCGACTATGAGCACATAACACTCACTAAAATGTCCCTAAAGATATCAACTATCAAACAAATCTCAAATATTTCCACTCCGGGTGATTAGGACCGGACACCAAAATACAAGAAAGTTAATAATAAAGGCCTTCCGAGAATAGACTGGGGTAATTACACCCCATGCCTACTAGCGAAGGTATCAGAGGTAGTTACGTTGAACTCCAGACAACAGCCTTTTCCGGTGCAAGCCCCCAAGCTTCACAAGGGTTCCCTCCAGAAGTACTGATGAACATGATACAACGTCAACCTCATGTGCCACAGGATTCCCCTCCACAACCACCTGTGTGATTCCTAGAATAGGCAACTATGGTGACCAACTCGTATCAGAAGCCGGCGAAACAGTTGTGTCGTAGGATCCAACAAGTAAGAGAAGGGGTATCTCTCATCCTTATCCTCACTAACCCTCGTGCTTTACTCTCAGTCACAGAGCTTTCTCGGTCTCCCTAAAGCTATTGGATTTCTCTCATTAATCAAACTTCTAGGTTTTGTAAGTTAGAGCGGCCTTGGAGAGTTAACTCTCCTCTCGCCTAATCCAAGGCCCTAATAAACCTAAACTTGTTGGTGTATTCTGATGACAATACAAAAGTTATAGTTTATTTTAATTAAGCACTTGATTTTAAGGGTTGTTCTTTTAAGTCAGGGGTATAGTTGGAAGTGAAACCAATGGTGTTTGTATGACTCAAAATAAATCAATGAAAAACTAACTACATGAATGCAATCGTTTGTTCTTCGATGAAAAAATATCCCTATGTGGGTTCTACGAAACTTCTATAAAGCAAATTACTTTTTCTTTTCTTTTCTTGAAACGCACTTCACACATACAAAAACTAAAAATACTATTGATGCTTTAATAATGCAAACTACCCTAATGCAAGGTGTAAATGAAGATGCAAGATCCTAAATTACTCTAAAAAAGAATGAAAGCAATTGTTTATAACTATTAATAAGCTATCTTAAGTATTGAAAAGAATACAAATTTTGAATACAAAATTCTCTCCAAACAAGAAGGACAAATCCCAAAATATCACTATTCACTTTCAAAAATCAAACTTGGCAAAAAAAAACAAAAACAATGTTTTTTGAGATTTTTTCTTTTTCAACAAACAACCAAAACAACCTTTTGGAAGCACTCTAAATGCCACTAAAACTCAAAGACCGAAAGAAGAGCACAGGGAGTCTTTGCAAGTTACAAATTCGACAACGAATGAAAACTTGAACAAAAATACCTCAACTTGTACTAAACGACCCAAACAACAGCAAAGAGCTTGACAAACTGACCAAGAATCCAGGAAAGAAATACTTTCAAATTCGTTAAAAAGACTTTCAAAAAGCAAGAAAAGATATAAGGCCAAAAAATGATGGAAAGCAAAGAAAGTAGACCAAAAACTGAGCTTGACACTGAGATTGAAAACAATCTCCTGTTCTAAAGGGCCAGAACAATCAAGAACCTCTGTACGAAGTCTTGTGTGCCAAAACACAAATCACAAACTCACTCAAAAGCAAACCTAGGCCAAATCGTTTCAATGCGGGAGACTTCGAAATAGTAAGCTCATAGAATAATGAAATTCTTCAGATAGAAATTGACCACTCAGAGACTAAACAGACCAGGCAACAAATCTTTCTGGGCAGAGAGATTTGAAAAAACAATGCAAAAAATGGTATACGTGACTTTTTTCAAGCACAAAAGCGTGTGCATGCGCTTCTGATAAAGGAAACTCGCATATACGCGGGTTCACTTCACAGAAACAAGCGTGTGTACGCTATTGTAAACAAAGTAAAGTGCGTATACAAAGATTTGCAAGAAAAATAAAAAGCAAAGCCAGATCAAAAAGATTAGACTTAAGGTCTGAGACTCTACTAGACCAAATAAGACTGTAACAGCAAGCAAACCAAAGACTGAGCCCTGATTGACACTGAACAACCCAAACTAGGAATAACAATATTGTTATCCCCAACAGAGTTGCTAATTCTGTTACGGGAATACGTACCCTAGGGCTTTGGGTTGGAACCCCAACAGAACAAGAGCAAACTACAGTAAGAAACACTCATACAACTCAAGAAAAATGCTTATATAAACAAGCTATGTGGGAGTGATCATACCTGGATGTCCTTCATTTGGGTAGATCCCGCGGGGTTCAGACCCTCCACAACTCCTGATGTTCTTCAAACCTGAAAATCATTCAATTCGAACATATATAGCAGCATAGAGATAAAGCATGTTTATGAAACTAACTTTGTATCATATAGGCAAATGAGTAGTCATACATCAAAATAACATTCATATATGAATTACAACACTATCTAATGCATAAACATAGTTAATCGTGGAAACAAGACAGTGCTTCTTTTTATTATAGAAAGCTATAACTAACACGGAGAGAATTCACCTGAGTCTTCTTCTTCCGGCTCCAAGTGGAACCATCCTCTGGATCCATCTAGTCCCAGTCTTCAACAACCTCCTTCCATAACCAATACCATGGTATCTCAAGCAAGAGGGAGAATATATATAATCAAGGAAACAAGGGTTTCCTGAAACTTGGGGAAGTGCATGAAGCACAAGGATACTTTAGACTCAGTCAGGGATAATCTCAGTATAATAACTCTATCTCTTCTCCTCCTTAAGGCCTTCCCATAGAAGTCTATTTATACTTCTCCCAATTAGTTTTTTAGTTGGGAAACAATTGGGCCATGGGCAATAGGAGGTAATCAACAGGTAAAACCCATGAACTCCACCCACAATTAAGGAAATTTATTTTTTTTAAGTGTTTTAACACATATACGCATTGGGTATTGACTAAACTGCGTGTACGCGCTTTTATCTCAAGGAAAAGTAGTGTACAGGGAATAAAACACTGTTTTTAAAATATTTGGACCAAGTCTGGAAGGAGGGGTTGCCCTAGGCCATAAACCATGCATCACAAATACCAAGGGTGGTAAATGGTGCTATAACACTTAGTCACTTGTCCTTTTGGGTTTGGGCAATCCATTTTGCCTCTCATTTTATTATTCCACTTCGTCATTATGACCCTTCGTCTTATGTTGAGTCAAATGCTGCCACACTCTGGAGTCGTGTCATCAATATGTTCAAGAGAATTCCTACCTATAGTCTATTACCTATACATTGTCTAACTCTTTGCTACAGTCTTGGATCCTAGTCATTTCGTTCCACTTTATTCTTTGTTTCGTGTCGATGATGGGGGATCCATTATGACCCTCCTTCGATGGTTCACTTCCTATCGACTTCAACTCATTTTCTAGGAAGATGACTTAGAAACTCCCTTTCGGTGCCTTAGAGCTTGCATGCTTTAATAGCAAGTTATTTGCATCTGACAATTTTTTTTCACTATTGGCCTCTGATCGGGTGTTTCCATGAGTGTTCGACTTCAGATTCATTATCACATTCATGGATTTTACTATCGTACCTTGAGAGCCATTGCCATTATTGGTGGTTTCTCTCGTGCCTGTTAATGGGTCCACATCATTGGCTGGTAACCAGGAGGTTTTCTAGCATGTTCGACTTCGACACATTCAATCACATGTTAGAAATCATACTTTGATCGGGTTGGGATGGTGCGCAAGACCCTGTGTTAGACCCCTATACTACTAGTGTAACCCCTTATTGTTATTAGTACAACCCACTTATTATATTGATGTACCCATGCAGTGCCCATATTGTTACTATTGTGCCCCATAGAAGCCCACTATTGTTATTATTGTGCCCTTACATTATTATTGTTATGTTGGCTCTTAGTATGTTATGACCCCTTAGACTCCTATATATAGAAAGGAGGTCTTTTCATTTGTATCATCCAAGAATTGTTCATTTATGTAATGTAAAGGAGGTTTCCCCCTCGAAGAGGCTGAATTCTAAGGCATTGATCTATATTTTCTATCTCTTCTTGAGCTGGTTTCATAACATTTGGTATCAGAGCTTTGGATTCTAGGGTTTCGCTGCTCCAAACAGGGCATCGTGGAATTTTTGCTATAACTTTTTTCTGTGACGTTTCAGAAGTCGTAAAAAAAACCCATATGAGAAAAAATCGCACTGAACCTTGGGTCCGAATTTCAGAGCTTTTTGCGCAATATTTGCGGAGATATGATCTGAGGAAGTTGGTCTTTTTGCAGACTCCTGAATTACATTCAAAACAGGTTACCTGGGGAAAATCGTCATAACGTTCTCTCTAGGGATCGGATTGAAATTTCATAAGAAGGTGCAGAAAGAGGACAGACAACAGTTTCTTGTATGCGTTTTTCAGATCCAAAGGTCGTAACAGTGACTCGTGGCACGTCATACAAGTTTTCTCTACTGAACTAGTCTATAATCAAGTCACTGTGGGAGATTTCACATAACTCTTCCTTGGAGAATCCAATTTGGGTGAGACTTGTGGCATTGGAAAGAGGACACAGAGGGATACTACAGGTCATAGTTTCAGAACTTAAAGATCTAAAAGTACAAATTTACCATCATTTCAAGATCGAGCTCCTAAAATCAAGAAAAAACAAGATGAGGAAGTTTGATGGCAAGGATCCGGTAAA
>APFE030447765.1:13220-64372 GCA_000404065.3 Pinus taeda
AAGTAGTGAAAGATCACATAGAGCATCAACAACAAGTTCTCCAACTTTTAAAGGATAATGCCACTTCGGTGCAAAATCAAACGAAATAACAGGTAGATCAACATCGTAGTAAAAAATGTTTTGATGTAGGTGATTGGGTATTTTTACTGTTACATCTCAAGCAAGCTATTTATGAGAAGGAAATGTTGGCAATTCTATATGCACTTAAAAAATGGCGACCTTACCGAATGGGAAGACTCTTCAAGGATGAGGATGTGGAAGCACTGTTTTGTGCTATTTCTATTATCCAAACAGATTGGATAAACGAAGCAAGGGATGAATGGGAGAAGGACGAAGAAGTACGACCACTTATTCAAAAGTTGCAAAAGATCCCAATTCAAGGAATATTGTTAGAAATTAAAGAGGAAGGAAAAATCATATTGGAACCTGCAGCAGTCACAGAAACAAGAACCCGACAGCTACGAAATCGATCAATTTCAGAGTATATCATCAAGTGGAAGAACTTACCCGCTGAAGATTCCACATGGGAGGAGAAGAATTTTACACGGAAGCATCAAGAATTACTCAAGCGTTGAGGACAACGCTTTTTGAAGGAGAGGGGCATGTTCGACCCCTATACTACTAGTGTAACCCCTTATTGTTATTAGTACAACCCACTTATTATATTTATGTACCCATGCAGTGCCCATATTGTTACTATTGTGCCCCATAGAAGCCCACTATTGTTATTATTGTGCCCTTACATTATTATTGTTATGTCAGCTCTTAGTATGTTATGACCCCTTAGACTCCTATATATAGAAAGGAGGTCTTTCCATTTGTATCATCCAAGAATTGTTCATTTATGTAATGTAAAGGAGGTTTCCCCCTCGAAGAGGCCGAATTCTAAGGCGTTGATCTATCTTTTCTATCTTTTCTTGAGCTGGTTTCATAACACCCTGAGTCTTCTCTGATATAACTCAGGCCCCGTGGAGTTATGTATTATTCATGATTGTACACATGTTTATGCTATATGGATGGCTTTGAGAATACCATGGGACTTTATATTTATGATGATGAGCCTTCTATATTGGATGGTTGCATCCATGCCTTGGATCTTATATTACAAATGATCCTTATGTATTGGATGGCTACGGCCATGCCATGGATCCTTTAATATAGTCCTTATTATCTGGATGGTTGTGTCCATACCGTGGATTCATGTTTTGATATTAGATATGTATATGTATATGCATCCTTGATTTACAGGTCTCTTGAAATTGTTTTTCCTCGTCCTTGCAAAATCTCGTAAAGCATCTCAGCCATCACTCCCTATTCTTCCTTCATGCTTTAGGGGGCATCTGTTACAGTATTTTGTCACACCTCCTGTACTTCCCTGTGACATACCCCGAAGTGCCCGAAACATGACCATAATGCAGTGTACTCATTCATATATGCAGTTCAGATCCTTCTTAAGACATTGATTGGAAAATGCCTTGAGCTTCACCTGAAGGAAATAGCACTTGAACCCTAATTTGAGAATCGTCGCTCTTATGAGGCTAAAAACCACGATGGTCATATGTTGTATTGTATCGGACCCGTGATGGCATCACTCTGTTTACTTGTATACCTGCGATGATCCCTATTAGTGTCACTCTTGTTTTCCTGTCACCAGTGATCAAATATACTTTTACCAAGTTTGGCAGGAGTATCAATGTCAAATTTTACGATGTCACTAGGTTTACAGAGTAAAATTTGGTCACTGGGTAGTTGGCCTAGGAATGATTTTATTCTTTTGGAAAGTCACACATGCTGGTTGCCTACCTCATTCACATGAAGGTGTCATAATAAAAAAAAGGTTTTCATTATATCAGTCATCATCATCATTCCATTTAGTTTCAGGTCTTCATTAACTCATTAGGGTTTCAAGTTCCATCATCATCATGTTTAAATCCAACATTAAATAAATCATGACAAGCAGCTCTTTGAAATTAACTTGATGAATTTTCACAAGTTCTTCATGATTTTAGTTTCAAAGGTTCTAGGAGAAGAAGTTTCAATGTTCGAAATGTAAAAATGCAGCTCAGGTTTCAGCTCTCCAAGGTGACTTAGTCTTAGAGGTGAAAAATCAGTTTTTTAAAAGGTTTATGGGGCCCATTTATTTTCAAAAGGGAAACTAACTTGCCTATATAAACCCAAAAAGCCCCAAACTCACTTCATTTTCCTTTTATTCCCCTTTTTGAATCGAGCTCTCTCCTCCAATGGCAAGAAAAATTTAGGTTTCTAGAGAAATTTAGCAAAAAATTGAAGGTGTTGCACTTCCAGAGACTGTGCTACGCTTCTGAGGCTGTCATTGCACTTCTGGACACTGCGCTGCGCTTCTAGACACTGTGTTTCACTTATGCTAGAGTAGCCCAAAACTGTCCAGAAATCACCCAAATTGAAAATTAAAGCTTGCAATTTGTTTTATTGCTAATCTAGACTTCTCTACAAGTAAGTACATCACTTCACCTACCTTTTTCTTTATCAATATGGATTCAAGTTTAAGATTTCTTCATCTATGGTTTTTAGTGAAATTATCATGAAATGAGATAGGGTTGATGATGGCTAGCCTAGTTTTCATATGCTAAACATGTAAATCTTTCATCCTACACCTCTACACATGTTTAAATTACATTTTGATCCACTGAACCAACTACAAATCATCAAATTACTTCACCAAAAACTAAACCCTAGCTCATTCCAAAGCAATTTGGACAGTTTTCTTAGAAACTTTGTTTTCGATTTCTCACAAGCACTCCTTTACTTCATTTTACCTCATTTGAGTTTCATGAGTTGCTCACAGTGCCTATCCACCTCCTAGAATTTCCCTTAGAATTATTTCCACTCCACCTATCCATCATTTCATTTTTCAGTCATCCCTCACTGTTTTTTTTCTCATTTTCCTGTTGCTAGGGTTTTTGTCATCATGGAAGGAGATTCTTCACCAAAAACGAAGAAACACCATAAATGAAGAAAAATTCTCAGATATGAACCCACCAACTGTAATGAAATCAATAAATCACACTCCATCAAGCAATGTTTTGAAGATATGAATTGTCTAGATTTTTGCAAAAGGGTGTGTAAAGTAGGCTTTCATGAACATTTGACAGATTGGGTTGCTACTCATTTGAAAGGGGAAAGTGCTATTATTGTTGGGGTTGTTTTCACATTTTCAATGGCTGCTATTTCACTTGCTACAGGGATACCAGATCATGGAGAATACTGGTTTAAGGGCATGAACTTAGATCTTGTGCATTACAGGTCCTTCTTGAAAACACCATACAGGGAAACCCATACACATATCATACATTTTAGGTACCTGTTGGAGAAGTATTCTCCATTGATGAAAGTTTTCATGAAATTTCTCACATGTGAGGGAAGGTTTTCTAGATTGTATGCCTATCATATCAGACTTCTAATGCAATTTACAGCTTAGAAACCTATCAACATGTGTAACTATTTGTGTAGAAGCCTTACCAAGATGTTCGAGAAGGTACATATGTAAAACAAAGAAAATTATCCCAGTCTCTTTCATCATAGTTTGACCAATACTATAGTGCTCCATCAACTTGCAGAGAAAAACATGACATGGGATTCTTTCTTGGAGACAACTTTGAAATGGCATGAGCCTAATGTTTCAATTTAGGATTCAAACATGCCAACACATCAAATGGAGGTTGGATCATCAAGAAAATTAGTGGAGATTACTAAATCACCTAGACCTGAGGTGACCAGGATGTACCAAAGAGGAAAAAGGCTTTTGTTTACTTCTCATGGCGAGAAAGGGGCCAAGCCTTCTACATCAGCAAAACAAGGGTCACCAGTGCAGGATAAAGATTTGATTGATCATGAGTTTGAGTTGGTAGACTTGGAAAAAAAAATGAGCCCTCAAGCATGCAATAGACTATCAAAGAAAAAGACTCTCAGATTAGAGAACTCATGGACAACATGGCAAGGGCAAGGTTTGTCATTTCATTCCTAGAACAAGAAAACAGTTAGCTAAAGGCAAAACAAATCATCATGGAAAAAGAGCAAGCTAAATTGTTGCAGCAAGAAAGCAAGGGAAAATCAGTCTTGGAGATCAATGAACTTGAAGAAACTAAAAGACAAGGCAAGAAAAAAGATTCCAAGAACCAAAGGGCTTAAGAAGGCTTTGAAAAAGGAGAAAAAACACATCTTGTTGGATGAAGAGCTAGAGTTGGAAGACAAAATCACCTTAGAGGTTAATGAAGATAGGGAGTATTGGTTAGATAAGGTCAATGACCACTTGGAGAAGCTTCTAGACAAGGGAAATAGAGATAACCAGCTACTAAGGCACATGGCACTTCACTACTAGGCCAAGAATATGATTTGTAATGTCAAGGTCAAACAGCTGGAAAACAAGCTTAAAGAAACCCTAAAGGAACAAAATGAGAAGGGTAAATTAGAGATGCTTTCTGAAGCATCCATGAGGGCTTAACACACCTCATTTTGTATCTCTTGATCAATTTTGGGGAAATTCTTAGCATTTTTGGTTTTTTTGGCTATTTTGGTGCCTAATTAAAAAATTTGGCCAGTCATAGAAGGCGCTGCAGTTTTTCCTCAGGCACTCAAATAAAAAATGATTTACAGTTTTAGAAAGCCCTTAGCATCCTCTCAAAACCAATTTCTAATTATTTTCCATAGAGGGCCCAAATTTTGAGAAAAAGAGGAAAAATTGGTCAAAAATCAGCATTCTAGCCGTCTTTTTGACAGGCGCTGTGCTTCTGGAGCGACCTTGGGAGAATGGATTTTTGAAAGCCTTCCCATGGGTAATTTTCACAGATTCAGGGTGTTATAGAAACTATACTTGAAAATATATTTGACCGTTCTTTCAAATATTCATTTAGACCTCCGGAAGGCACATTAAAGTGGGATAAAAGTTGGCTCTGCGCTTCTGCAATTTTTTGTCTTTTTCATTTAAATTTCACCATGTAAATTTCCTAGTTTTCAGTTTGACTTGGTCAAAGTAAAAAATATTGATGTAATTGAAGTTAGTTTGAGGTTAGATGATGTAAGCTTGAATAAATGGACATGATAGGTAGTTTTTGTGGTTTAATATGCCTCATTAAGGTAGTAAAATCTAAATCACAGTTTACAAGAAGTGTTTCTATTTGACCTTCTCACTCTCACTTGTTGGTTGATAGAATCTTGGAATCAGTTCCAACACCTAGGAATTCAACTCTTGAAGGTGGGGAAGTGGTTCAATTGAGTCTATATGTACTATTTCTCATTTAGAGAGAATGGTTTGACTTTTGTGAAACATGCTTGTATGCTTATGTTTCCTTCAGCTAACATAAGAGCAGTTGCAACTATATTTCAGGAACTTTAGTTCAATGAGTGTATGGTGTTTTTTTCTTCTTTCTATTAGTTTTAATGGATAAATCATCACTCTTTACATGCTTTATGTTCTTCCTATGAGTTTCTTTGTAGTTATATAAATGGGAATCTTGAAATTAAGCTCTGTTTATGTGAAATTCATAGTTGTGTTTCCCTTCTTCTAAAGCTAATGAATTCATAGCTTTACATGCTCATTAGTCTCTTTCAAACTCACAAATATATTCTACATTGATAAACACTCCAATTACACCATAGCACAATGATACCTAGCTCCTTTCTATACTTGTCTTTGCATTTTTGTAGCCTAGACCTAATTACTTGTTCTAAACCCTAGTCCAGCAAATCTTAAAATTCTAAATTCACAAATACACAAACAAACTTGCACATCTAGCCTAAAACCTTGTTCTTTACAACTATTCATTGATAAATCTTTTGAGAGATCCCTCTCTGGTTCAGTAGGGATAACTACTGAGCTGAAAGTGGTTTAAGGTTACTTCTTTCGATCTCCTCCTCAGCTTAGGAAATTGTAGGGGATAACAGTCTCAAAAAGGAAATTTTCCCAAAGAGGATGAGATGCTTTGTGATCTAGAAGTTTCCAGAGCGGTGAGCTGGAGATTGCTCGACATAGATGAGGTCAAATTCTCCCAACTTGGCCTTTTGGTATTATCCCTATGAGCTACCTCTTTGAGATGAGGGACTACTCCTATCTTTGGAGAGATCATAACTCCCTTTCCCAACCTATATATTCATCCTCTCCCATTCCCAAATGGTTGGTTGCTGGTTAGAGGCTGTCTGGTCTGGTGTTGGTCTATGTCTATTTGCACCCTTATGCTAAGATTGTGCCTATATGCTACTCATTTGGCTTGGAGAAGGAGTGCTTGGAGAGCTTAGATTGGACTTGGACATTAATTCAAGGAGAGCCTATCAACATCAAGGCTTGGTTGTATGCTTCCTTTTATTTTCTATTAATATACAACTGCTGGTTCATTTTCCCTAAATGTATATGCTCACGTATCATTTATCTTAACATTCCTTGATCCGTTAAGTAGGTTACTTTTGAATATGCTATTTGTACGTGCACCCCTTGTTTTGTCTTCATCTCTTGTGCAAGTGCATAAACATTGTGAGTAGTAGGAATGAGTCTGTGACACAAGTGATTCAAGGTCTTCAACAAAGGAGATCGAGATAGCATCTGATCGAGGTAGGCCATCTTCTTCGTCTCTCTTTCCAATTGTAACTTAGGAAAATGTTTAGTAGATTGTCACGTAGGTTGCTAGTCCCACTCACTGGGCTAGAGGGACCATCTCCATCCACAAAGAGGATTTAGCTAGACAAAAAATGGCAGTTAGTTTCAGTGATTGTAAAGCCACCTTAGCTAGTCATTTTGATATTTTGTAGAGAAATTGAGTCAAATCCATGAGGAGGTTAAATTGTCAAAGAAGGGGTCAAAATCCTTAAGTAGAAACAAATTTATTTGCAACTTATGAGAGGCAAAAATACATATTTTTTGGGAACATATTTGTGGTGCTTCAAGAGGGCTAAGCTAATTAAATTTAATGAGGAGAATCATCAAAATTTTCAGGGCCAAATTATTGTTGCAATTGCTAGAATTAATTGAGGGCCAAATTGTGGCTAAGTTGTTAAGCGAATTGTTGGAAGACGATTTGATGACATTACTAGAAGTTTGAGAGTGTCATATTTAGAGGTCAAGTTCTCTTTTCAATGTGATGTCCCTTTATGATCCATAGAAGTATTAAAGGGTTGGAGTTATAGCCTAATTGGATCCTATGGGATATTGATGTAAAATAATGGGGTCACCAGAACAAAATAAATAATAATTAAATAAAGGTGGTAAAAAATCACTTTAGGAAAAATAAAGTGACCCATTTTTTTTGTTTACCACCCATGGCTTTTGGAGAAGGAAAATATTATAAAGGAGAAGGAGACTCAAGGGAAGACATGTAAAGAAATTATTTGTGAATTATAAAGAAGCTTGAGAAACTTTCTGAGTGCATGAGAAACCCTCGTTGATTCCCAGTTTAAGTGTTGAGATACACAACCTAGCCAATGGCAATTGGTTTTAGTGGTTGTAAAGCCACCTTAGCTAGTCACATTGATATTTTGCAGAGAAATTGAGTCAAATCCATGAGGAGGTTAAATTGTCAAAGAAGGGGTTGAAATCCTTAAGTGGCAACAAATTTATTTGCAACTTTTGAGAGGCCAAAATACATATTTGTTGGGAACATATTTGTGGTGCTTCAAGGGGACTGAGTTAATTAAATTTAATGAGGAAAATCATCAAAATTTTTAGGGCCAAATTATTGTTGCAATTGCTAGAATTAATTGAGGGCCAAATTGTGGTTGATTTTTTGAGCGAATTGTTGGAAGAAAATTTGATGAAATTACCAGGAGTTTGAGAGTGTCATATTTAGAGGCCAAATTCTCTTTTCACAAATACCAAATTGATTCTTAATTGGTGGGTTGAATTGCATTTTTTGAGAGGGCTGAAATTGCCTGTAGCAGGCAGTTTAAAATATTCAATAAAGCCGAAATTATCAAGGATATCAAGTGAAAGAATTTTTAGGAAATAAGAGTCCTCCGATTTTACTCTGAGTATTTATGTAAATTTCCTCCTGAGAATTCCATTAATAAAATATTTCTTAAGTTGCAACACTCATTTATTTTTTTGGTTTTACATTATTTAAATTGTAGGAAAATGTGATTGTGTGAAGTTGTGAATTTGTTATAGTGTCTTTGGAATGGAAATTCACTGTAAAGTTTTCTGAAGTGAAATTTTTATAGTGTCTTTTGAGTGGAAAGTCACGGTAAAATTTTCTAAAGTAAATTCCCTAATAATTTAGGGGAAATAATATCAAGGAATATTACGAATGTACAGTAACGAGAATAATATTTAACATGAAATGAAATTGAAAATAATAATAAATTGGTAAAAAGAATAAAGAATTACATAACACAAAAATGTTTTTAAAGTCAAATTATTGAGATTTTTTAGTTTTATTTTATAAATAAGGTATAAATATACAAATTGTTTTGTGTTAATGTATACTTTATTTTTTATATGAGTTATTGTAATTGTAAACTCTTTTATGCTTATCATTAATAAATTGAGATTATTAATTAGCTTAGCCATATAAATTAAATGGTTGGTAAACTTCTATAGATATCAATCCATGAAAAGAATCAAAACACTTGCTTTAAGATGCATCTTACATTGCTAAAAATTTTATTTATTTTTAAATTAATTAAATTACAAATTTTTTAAAAGCCAACTTACACCTCACAAGATTTGATCTCTCTCAACTCTTTTTATTCAAAGTTAAGTTGGATCTAGCTCAATATATATATATAATAATATATATATATATTATATCTATATACTCTGGAATGAAATCATGAAAAACCTTAGATCACTTCCCCTAATTTCATGGATGGTAAAACTAGGTAAATTGTAGACCCCTAATTATGGGGCCTCAACCCCAATGGAATGGAAGAGAGTCAAACTTGTGATTGGAAACAACTAGAAACAATATTAAAAGTCCTTAGATATGGATATAGACCACTTGAACTAACCCTTGGGGCTATATAATATATATATATATATAATATATATATATATATAATTAATGTAATTTGACCGAGTCAAAATATTTAACAAGACATTACAACATCTCTTACATACAGGGTAGGACAACACCTCTTGGCACAATTATTATTATTTTAATACAAACCTAGATCCATCTTAACTCTAGATCTACAAAGTGTCGTGAGGAATCAAATCTCTTGAGATGCAAAGAGATTGGATCCCTCTAGGTTCTTGGTAGATCTAGAATTAAGATGGATCTAGGATGATTTAATTTCCCCCCCTTTAAATAGACTATATTCCACATGAATACCATGAGTTCTCTTAAACCTTGAGCTCAAAAACCATCCGTAACTTGACCAAGTCAAGTTTACCTAATTAAAGTCAAGTTCTTTTGAGATGCAAAGAGATTGGATCCCTCTAGGTTCTTAGTAGATCCAGAGTTAAGATGGATCTAGGATGGTTTAATTCCCCCCTTTAAATAGGCTATATTCCCCATGGATACCATGAGTTCACTTAAACCTTGAGATCAAAAACCATCCGTAACTTGACCAAGTCAAGTTTACCTAACTATAGAACAAAAATGAGTCAAAATAAAAATAATAACGTAGATTTTTTTATTTTAACAAAAGGTAATTTTAGTTTTTTATTTTATTTTATTTTGACCAAGTCAAATGTTTATAGGACATTAGATTACAACATCTTTACCATAATGAATGTAACGTATCTTGGTGCAATTATTATTATTATTGATAAAAATAGTTGATATATATGTTAAACACGTGCGTTTAGAAAAACATGTAACAATATTCTTCACCATGGAGATGTTGATTTTTAGAAATCTTCTTTTTTGATAATTACTTCATATGATTTCTTAATTTAATCTTGCATTCATTCAATGTCATCATAAAATAATTACATAGAAGACCTTCAACAACAGACATTAGGATCATAAAGAGACAGTCAAATCAAGAACACAAGCATTTACACTAGGAAAACCTAACGACCTTTTCCTTAGAGAAATCATCAAATTCAATAGAGATACATCAATCAAATACAAGGTAAAATTGACCAACAAAATAGCTAAGTCAAACCTAGACCAAACTGCCTCATAGTCAAGTCAATACTTTAGAGTTTCAACCTTCTTCCTACACTCAAAAGTTTGATCTTGTAGCTCAGGTATAGTGCAGATGTTAGGTCATATAACTCGTCCTTCTACACCCAAATTCTCAGCCCCACAACTTGATCATAGTTCAAAAGTTTTTGGTCCTAAAACTCATCCTTAGAGATTCAGTCTTGCACCCAATATTCATCTCAAAAACTCAATATAACTTCATCATAAATGTGTCTGGAATTCTTCCTTAGACTTGTCTAGAATTTTACCTCTTATTCGTCGTATTTCTTGCCTCATAAGGGTAAAAACTTGCTTGAAAAATGAGATCTGCAGTGTGTACCAAATGATGGAGAGTGAGTTCTATATATAGTCTTCTTCCTTGCCGGAAGGTTGCCTCTTTGAATGGGGCTGACTTGGCTACTTTGGAGCCAAAATTTAATTTTTCAAAATTCAAAATTTTCTCTTTTCAAAACTGACATGAAGAGCATGTCATGTATTTTTCTCTTATGACAATAGCATGAATAACATGCTTTACAAATACATTACTTATTAAAATGATAATTATGAATATTGACCATAGCTATAAAATTCAACACTCCTTCTTAACTAGGGAGGTATTCATAATGACTTTCCAAATGTTCTCACGTTGAAAGATTTCTCTTAAGAAATCATCACCATGACCAGGTCACTATTGTGACACATAGTAATCCAATAACATCAACCATTTAACATTATTTGGGTATGCACTTCAAAACTATGGTATATCCTCACTATAATTCAAGTTAGTGCCTTAGAAACATATTAAATCAACTGCATCAACTAATCACCATAATTTGAGTCAATAATTTAGACCTATGGTATATTCTTACCATAATCTGAGTTAGTGCTTCAGACACATGGGATATCATTTAGCATTAACTATTCACCATTATTTGGGTCATTACCTGACACATGGCATCCCGACTCGTCTTGGTTCACCATAATTTGGATCATCAACACATGGTAAATCACCAAAGGCTAAAATATAAATGCACAATCCAAGGGCCCAATGCTAAATGAACATGATTCTCTAGGACAATTCTTCCTCATTCAAGTCAACATACTAGACAGGAAGAATAATTGTCCTCTGTTGGACCGTTCCCTCTAATTCGGGTCATTATACATGACACAGAGAGAATATCAGTCCTTTACTAGAAAATTATACCTAATTTAGGTTAATGTACTTGACACAAAGAGAATGAAAATCCATGATGTTATCTCATCAATACTCCGTCTTATTGACAGAGGCATTTTCAACAAATCCAAGCTTGTCCGTAAAGTATGTATTCACTTCACCTGGGAACAGAGGCTTTTCTAGAAATCTGTTATACGATAGAATAATACTAATCCACTTTGCTTCTTTCTATACCATGTCTTGGTACTGAATATCACTGTGCTTCAACCTTTCATCATGGTCATCACCTAAACTTTATCAAGATATCCCTCCAAGTAGCATTTGAAGCCATACATTTCTCATCTTGCCAATCCAGCTTTAATGTAATCAACCTCTACAATACTGAGTGCATCATATGCTTGCTTCTCACTCATCTAAGAAATTATAACAGAGTCCAAATTGATGCAATATTCTAATGAATTCTTTATGTATTTTGCACTCTTTTCCCAATCTAAATGTGTATATCCCTGCAGTTTTGCTTCATCATTTTAGACATATCTCAAATCATAATTGGTTGTTCCATAACCAATTATACCATGTTGGGACTTCAACACATGTTGAGCCACATGTCTTGGCTCAACAATAAGCTAATCGTTTACTCTCTAGTTACTCTAACTAGGTGTTCTTTTTCAAACAAATTATCTTGTGGCAATCCTGGCTGCTCCCTCTGTCACTACAACCTTCTAGTTACTATAGCATATAAGCTTCCAGCCCCACATTCTCAATGACAATACATCATCCAAAAAATATTTGAGGGATAGTATGCTTCAAGGAGGTAATGCATCAGATCTAGGTCCTTCATCTCGAACTCAGAGGTCAACTCCCTCTGAAGCTAAAAAATGCTTTCTAACTACTCTCTTTGTTATGGAAGCAATTATTTTTGTCATAGCTACTCCCTCTAACACATGAGTCCCTCTTATTTTTCCAAACAAAAATCATATAAGATCATCCTTGATCCATTAACCAAAATATACAAATCCCAACGATGTTTACTTGTGATTGTACAAAGCCTTCTTCAATCATGAGACTTATTCTCATGCACTTCTAAGCCATTTATGTACACTTTTTCCTCTTTATTGAGAGAAACAATCTTTGCATCCACCTGGTGAAAAATAAATGACAATAATTGTAACAAAAGTGTACCTCATAACTAGAGCAAACTTTTTTTCATGATCGTCTCCATCCTTCTGGAAGAACCTTCTCAAATCTTTTCTTTATGTTGCCATATGTTGCATGTTAGATTATTGACTTCTCTTCGGCACAATACTTCAAAATGGTTGATCTGCCTACTCCCTCTGAGCTCCACTACAAATAAATCACGATTCTAGGTAAGTCCTCTTTCTTTGCTTCACCCTTCCATTTCTCCCATATGCTTTCTAAAGCCTTGGAAACTTCTATTATGTACCTGCAATACTCACTAGGAGGCCATGGAAGAACAATTACAAGCAAGCAAAGGATACATAGGCAAGAGATTAATGAATAGCAAGAACAATAAAAATAATAATCAAAGAAGAGAGATATAAAATACTTCTCTTTTGAGGATTATAGGAAAATTTCAGCTCCCTCTTAATCTTAGCCTTCTTGCATCCATGTTGCAACTTTATCATCCTTGTCCTCATCATCAGCATGATGTCATACCTTCCACTAGGGTTTCTTCCTTCAAAGGAAACATCTATTTAGGTCCAGCTCTAGGGTTTTATTAACAAGCCATAGGGTTTCATTATCCTTTAAATTAATCTAGGGTTTACAAACCCTAACTTTTCAGAACTCCTTTTGCAATACCTATAATCATTGTAATGTGCCAATTCCCTTTTCCATGTCTCACTAAATAATCATGGATATGCATGAATTATTAAGAATCTTAATGAATATGACATATCTTTCTTAGGAGAGCATATTAGGTCACTGTTTTGCAAAAATACTTTCATAAATATGCATCTTCAATTGATCATTGATTTTTGACATTTTCAACCCGAGATTTTATCATAGAAATAATAAGGGTACATTAAGTCCTGCAAACGACTCAACTTACTTTTGGGTTTTCAGACTAGAAAAGAGAAATCAACCTCTTTTTCATATCAAGGTGTGCTTGTGTTAAATCTAGGACCAAACATTTGAATTTACAAAATATATTTCATACCCAAATACCTTGGCATAATCAATGCGATGCATCTTCTATGACTTAATAGTGTAACATATCAAAAAATAAACAATAGCAATATTTTTACAGATCTATTATGCCATATATGGATCACATATTTCTTTTAGGACTTTTTCTTTCCAGAGTCTGAATTATTATTAAGATGTGACTGATTTCTTGCATATCTTAACATTGAACTTGAAGGGAAATACTTCTTTAATTTTCATCGTAACTTCCCTTTAGGAGAGAAAAGACTAGTCTTATGATCTGATTGAGGGGAATATCACAATCCTATTTAATTCTTGTGAAACAACTTATAAACATGTTAGAGATCATTTCTTCTAGTTGAAGTCTGAGTAACTTACATTCCAAGTGAAATCATTGTGATCAAAGTGAGAAATAATACATACTTATATTCCAAGATTTTTGGTAGACTTATTTATATATTTTCTTGGCTTCTGTTTTCTCATACCTCATAATTATCACTATGAATATGGAAAATATATCTTTAAGTTATATGAATTGTATCTTGTATTAGACCTGGTAGCCATAAGTATGAAAAATTGTCAGTAAAATACCAATCCTCCATTTTAGATGAAATATATTGTATTTTGTAGCCATGTCAGATCCCCAAAAATGAACTGGGCATGAAGTTCAACAAATTCTTAAGACATTAGTCTAATCCCTTTCTTAAATATAATGACCTCCATTACTCAAGATTGTGTTGATTTATCTACAGATAGAGATATTAAAAAAATCTAATTGCTTTCTAAAAAGTAACATCAATTTGTTTCCTTAAGAACTTGAGTTACTTGACCTTTTCAATAATCATTGTACCAACAAATTGTATCTGACTTATGCATGTGAGACTTCTCAGACTGAGGCAAATAATGGGTCCTCCCTAAACTAATTTTTCCTCCTAGGTTTTTTGGACTTATGAGATCATTATTGAGGCTTCTCCGCCTACTTTCACCAACTTTGAGGCATACTCGACATATGAAACAAACTCAGGATTAGCAATCTGTGGTATTGAACTGGGATTTTAAATTTTTGGCCTTCTAAGCCACAGGTTTTGTGAACATTCTGAGGCTTTTTTGGCCTTCCATAGCAAGCTAAGTTTAAGGCTTGACAAAGCTCAATCTTCCTCCTTTTGCTTAGAACATAACTCTTTGTTTCAAAATTTCAGTGGTCATTATTTTGACCCTAGTCCGAGGTCTCTTGGATTCTTGCTACTGTTTTGATCCTATTCTTCTTTAGCTCACATGCTTCTAGAAATATTTATGCTTTGAGTAGTATAGCATAAGCCTTAGAAGTTATCTTGAAAATATTGGTAAATTTCTCTTTCACCCATGCTATTGTACCATGTTTATTTTTAGAGATCTTCTTATCTGATAATTACTTTGTATGATTTCTTAATTTAATATATTATTCATTCAATGTCATCATAAAAAAATTACATAGAAGATCTTCGGCAATAGACATTAGGATCATAAAGAGGCAACCAAATCAAGAACACATGATTCTACCCTGGGAAAACCCATATGGGGGAAAACCACAACAACCATTTCATTGGAGAAATGATCAAGTTTAATAGAGATACATCAGTCAAATACAAGGTCAAGCTAATGAAAACAAATAGCGAGGTCAAACCTAGACCAAACTACCTCCTAGTCAAGTCAATACTTCAGAGGTTAAACCTTCTTTTTGTACCCAAAATTTCGGTCTTGTAGCTCAATCATACTGCAAAAATTAGGTCTTGCAACACATCCTTTCGCATCCAAATTCTTGTCCCTACAACTTAATCATACTTAAGAAGTTTTCATTCCTGCAACTCATCCTTGGAGATTTGATCTTGTACCCAATATTCATCTCAGAAACTTGGCATTACTTCATCATAAATGTGCCTCGAATTCCTCCTTATGATCTCTAACATTTTTCCTCTTATTTGTCCTATTCCTGCCTCAGAAGGGTCTGAACTTGCTTAACAAAAGAGATCTGAAGTGTGTGTCAAATGATGGAGAATGAGTTCTATATAGTCTTCTTCCTTGCCGAAAGGGTGCCTCCTTGAATGGGGTTGACTTGAATAGGAGAAGGGTCGACTTGGTTACTTTGGAGCGAAAATTTAATTTTTCAAAATTTAAATTTTCTCTTTTCAAAATTGACATGAAGAAAATGTCAAGTATTTTTTTCAATTGATAATAGCATGAAGAACATGTTTTACAAATACATCAATGATTAAAAAAATAATTATGAAGCCCAACCATAGTTATAAAATTCAATAAGAGATTCACCCCACTTTACCTTGGAAATTCTTAATTTGTAAATAGGATTTGTTACAATAAGATGGGCTAATACCATGGATTATCAATATCATATTCCCAAAAAACCATATCTAATTTCATATCTCACTTGTCCATGTGACATTTTTTAAATTAATCAATTTTAATTAGAAGGGAAAAAATGACACAACTGCTTGATAAATCTCAATCTTTGGTTTTTCCATGCTACTAACAATACTATAAAATACTCTGTGGAGGTTAAATCCATCCAATCCACCTAATAATTATTGATAATTAAATTAAAATTATGGAAGCTCTATTCTAAAATAGACACAACTATCAACTTAATTAATTATTACTAAGTGGAAATGTGTTAACTATATGTATTTATGACTCAGTATTATGAGTGGAAAGGTATTATGGGTTTTTGAAGTTTCTAAGTTTACTTAGTTAGAAACCCTCCATGCACTTTATCTGATTTATTCCTACCTACTTGTTATTTTTCCTGACAAGTTATTTACAATGTAAATACTGAAAATAAACACTAGTGCATGCTCAACATATTACAGATCAGCAACTAAAAGAAACAGAAAGAAACACTCCATATGACACCATTATTTTTGGACTAATGTCCCCAGAAAAACCCAATGTGGGAAAATTGGTGCAGCTATCTAAGGGTTTTCTTATTAAGAAATATTAGAGTACAATCTGGGTACCGAAACTGGCCTACCCAACAGATAATTTCCTTGGCAGCAATAATTCTCTATTTCTAACAAATCTTCTGGCTGAAACCTTGAATAATCCTTCCAGCAGCTACTCAGCACCAATCTACCCCAGAAATCCCTGCGTCTACCCAATCTGGACCGCGTCAGCCTCTCCTAGCCCAGCGCTGGCCCTGCGTTAGCTCTCTGACCCTCTACATCAGCTACGCTGGCCTCTCTGGTGCTCTACGCAGCACTTAGCTGCCTCTGCGTGGCCCTGCGTGAGTGCTGGATGCTCCTGTGCCACTCTCTCTAACTGCTCTGCTGCTCTCTCGGCACTATCTATGCCTCTCTGTCTCTTTGTACTCAATGCCCCTCAGCTACTACCCGATCAATGATTCTATCTCTCTTCGAAAACCCCGCTCTAGAGAATAGAATGACTGATCACTCTGGTGCGTTCTCCAAGTGACCCTCAAGCCTCCTCTTATACTTTTCCGCTTGGTATCTCAACAACGGAGATTAAGTCCCTAATCAACGATTAAGATTAAATCTGGCTTGAGCCATTTCTTTTGGACCATTCTAAGACATATTCATATTAATACACATTAATATTTTATTTTCCCTAAGTTTAGACTTAGGGAATCCATTAAAATATTAATTATTTTAATATCTCTTGATCTGTTTAGAATCTTCCCAAACCCTTTCTGGGTATTGGATATCTCATATGGCCCAACCTCTCCACCAAATTTTGTGGATAGAACACAACCAAAGCTACCCCAAATCAACACTCCCTTTTAGTGAGGACTGTGCTCTAACAATACTCCTCACTGAGTATTACTCTGATCATCCGGCATCGGTACCTGTGCTGATGCTAGGCCTTCTTGCCCAACATCCTCTGCACTACTATATCCTGTACTGCTGCCCATAGTTCTGCCACTGGAACTGCTACATTTGTACGAAAGCTCCCTCTGCGTTTGTGCTACCGTTGGTCCTTTCTCCCACCACTGCATCTGCACTGCACCTCCTCTCATCATGTTGCATCGTGTTGCCCACTGCTACATTAAAACTCAGTTACTGAGAAGTAAGTAATTGATCTCCCAATCTAACCTCCATGTTGGGCTAGATACACCCACTGATGCTAAAGCTCCCTCTGCCACTGACAAGTACTCCCTCTTTGACCTCTGCGTTGCTGCAACAACTCCTTGCATCTTGCACCATTGCACACCTCTCTATGTCGTCCTGCACTGGTGCAGCACTCCTGTGTCTCTCCCACTATTGAATCCTGCTAGCCTCACGTTGTCTCGGGACTCCACTGTAGCTCTCTCTTCTGCTCCATCTACATTCGTCTCTACCCACATCAGCCAGTCCTGCTACTCCACTTCGGGGCTCCTGTAGTAAGGTTTAATCCAAGAGGCTAGGTATCTCGAGGATCCTACCCCTCATCGCCTGTAGTCTGCATGACTACAACTCGATGTCTCCCCACTTTCGCTCAAGTGGTGTGTGCGCACTCATGTCACAATCATCGTTTGTCAAAACTTCCTTCTCTGCTCGTGATGGTGCTGCCTTAGTCTCGAAAGACCCTCCCTTACTCTTCTTCCTTGGACAATGGGTCGCATAATGACCTAGCTCCCCATAGTGGAAGCACTTGATCTTGGAGAGATCCTTCTTCTTTTTCTTTTCCCACTTTCCCTCAGATGTTAGTGCCACATCTTCCTCCTCCTACTTGACTTTGATCCCCTTGCTGCTGCTACTCATCTTCGACTATCGTTTGATCTCTTCCTGGTGAAGAGTTTCACACATCTCATCCCAAGGTGGAAGTGTCCCTCTACTCAGTATGCTCTAGACAAATACTTCCTAGTCTTCTGAGACAACATTTAGGGTTGTCCTCACCATTAGCTCCTGATCCGGTGTCGCCCCTATAGTAGTCAATTGGTCTCGGATCTCATTCAGTCATCCAAGGAAGGTGTCAATCAATTGTCCCTTCTTCATCTGATATTATTAGCCTCCTGCTCATAGCAGGTATTCATCTTTCATGATCGACATTTTTACATGCCAAATATGTCATACTTTGTAGACTGCAATGTTCCATATTTGCTACTGAGCCCAAAGAAGTGTCCATGAGAGTGTGCTAGCCTAGGTGCCTCTGCTGTATTCCAATTTTGATGATTTATTCCATTTTTGAAGAATTTTCAGTTAAAGGGAGGGCCAAACAGCTTAATCTTGGTCTCCCTAGGTTTCAATTTCATGTTGTAGAATATAGAGAATCATTATCTGTCCAAACAGCTTAATCTTGGCAGATTCTTAGATAGGTAGAGAAGCAAGGGTGATCAACAGCCTAATCTGAGCCCCTGGATGAAATAAGTATAGATGTAGATAGGAGGCCAGTTAAAAGAAAAAAGTTGAAAAGTTGGGTTGGCTAGTTCAAGTGCACCCAAACCAAAAGAAGAAAAAATGCTAGGTAAAGTAGGCTGGGTAAGTAGTTTTGTGGTTGCAGAAATCAAGCTATGTGATCCATTTCATATTTTCAAGTGTTATATTCATCCAGATCACAGTTTTGTGGCACTTTCTCATTTTGATCAGATCAGTCAAGGCATCTCTAACTCCCCCTTCTTCTTATTTCCCAAATCACTTACTAACATCCCCTTGAGTACCTTGGGATATTCCCAACAAGTCCTGCTTTCAGCTCATTTGCGTGAAATATCAAGTCAAGTTTTGACTTTCCTCAATGAACAAAAGCCACATTTCTTGTGTAAAACCATTTCTCGATATCCTATGCAAATCACATATCTAAGTTCCAGATCTTGAACTTGGCATCATTTCCCTTACATTTCCACTCCACCAAGTCATACTAACTCCTAACTTTATTATTTAGCTCCCTAAATCATTCCCCTATCCCCTACTATGTGAAAACTATATAAAATCCCAAAAATATTACATATCCAACCCTATAGCACTATAGCTATGTAACATGGTTTGGGAGATATTGGTCCATTTGGGACTAATATAAACCCTTCCGTGTCTTAAACCCGGAGTTACTTTAAACCCCTGGTTAAAGTAATAACCCTAGACCCCCTCTTTCATCTATAAACCTAACCCTCCCCCTCCAGCTGCATTGTTAATGGTTAAACCAGCACACATAACTCGCAAACCCAAATGAAAAACCCCACTTTATTAAAGTTCTCCCCCCCCCGCCGAAATTAAATTATTAAAAAAAAGCATCGCGGGCCCCATCCCTTATCCTTCCGCCGCCTTCTCTGTTCCACCATCCGTTCGATTTCCCGCACCCTAGATCTACGGTGGGCGGGTCTTTTCCCCTCCGAAACTATCGATGGTTAGCGTCCGGGAGATGGGCGGTTTTCCTGTCGTACTCCTGCCACGCGTCACCCTCTCGACTGTGGTAGAGCCCCCTCCTCCCAAACCACCTGTGCACAAAAGCGGTGCGCAATGAAACTGGACACCGCTTCCCCCTGCATGACATAAGCACCACGTCACCCTGCTGCGTCACCCTGCCATGTCACCCTGCTGCGTCACCCTGCTGACATCATCCTGTTGACATCATCCGCCGTACTGGGTCCCACTGTTGACATCATCCACCGAAAGAAAAGCACGTAAAGGCGAAATCGCTGCTTAGGAAGCCCGAAATGAATATCTGAGGCAGCTTTTGATGCATGATTAGCGCTTAGCACTAATCGCGCATCGCTAAGGAAAAAGGACCAAAATGAAAAGCCTCAGTTTGCAATAGTTATTTTTGCCTTGAAAGGGCAGAAAAAGGGCGATTTGGCAGTTTAAAGAGTATCAGAGTAAAGATGAAGCCCAGATTCAATTTAAAAAGCATCAGTGAAAGGGAAAAGAGTATCAGATCGACAATATCAAAGTGGGTGAACATTAAAAGCCTCCATCAAAGTCAAAGAAAACGGTGAAGCCACCTAAGGCTCTCAGATCACAGTTAATGCACATCAAAGCCACTTAAGAGTAGTGGAGCAGAGACCAATGCGCAGTTATGATGAATGGCCAGCGCATAACAGCAAAGGACACAACCTCATTTTTTGAAGCAGCTACCCCCAGTGCAGCATTAAATAGATATTTTTACATTACTTGCAAGAGAAGTTAGGTTAAATTGCATTTATTTCCTCAAATCTTCTATCAGATCTTTTTTGTAGATATTTTGCCTATAAATATAGCCCTGAAAATTAAATAAGGGTTGGTGGGTCGGTTGGTTGTATTTCTCATTCTAGACTTGCGCTGTAAATGTTAAGAACTTCTGTAATCAAAGATTGTTGGAATGTTTGCATCTGAAGTGGCTAGTTGCGCTTTTAATGGCTGAAGAGCATATTATGGAATTCTCGTGCTTGCTCACGGTTCAATAAGTCTTTCCTCCCTATGTTTATCATTTTATACGTAGTTGTATCATCTATATATCATAATCTAAGTTGCAGGAAGAAAGAATAGATCAGAACTGGTTTTCATGCCCTTTGTGCTCAATTCTTGTAACTTTTCTATGTTTTCCTCTGAATTAGTGATGAATATGCATTCTTAATTGAACATGTTTAAGCTATTTCCTTCATTATATGAATGCTGTCTAGGAATTCTTCATTTCCCTATTCAGCCTTCATCCATTTTCCCTCTTTAGCTAGATGGGAGATTCTTAACTGCCTCTCATCCCCTAACCTCCATTTCATCTTTGTTTCCAGCATTAATCATTGTGCCATGTGTAGCTATCCTGCTCCATATTCCTCTCTTCTGCCAAAGAAAACACACCCTTCAGTTCACATTCATTGACTCCATGCCTAATGGTTTGAACTTCTTAGACTTTGCATGCTAACTCTTCTTGATTAGATCAACCATTCCACCAAACCAAATCAAAACCCATGTGCATCATATCTAGCCTAAAATCATTCCTTAAACAAAGCTAAATCCCAAAGAGAGAGCCCTCTCTGACTGCTGGTAGGCTAGGACCTGCAGTCCAAAGCTTGGTTTGTGGTTACCTCAGTCGTATTCCCTTAGGAGTCAAAGGGAACAACCTGAGTGATAACAGATACGACCTCATCTGATTCTTAAGCAACATTCTTCTCTACACAGAAGTATGCTGGTACAACTTATTGAGAGCCTCCCACATCTCAAATGTCATTTCCTTCTTGGTTATGTGTGATACTACATGATCCTTGACCCCGTCAAGGATAATGCTCTTGGACCTCGCCATCACCTGCTCGTACCTGTCATTATCCCTGGGGTTGACTAGAACAGCTATTACCTTCAAGGCAATGTTCTTAACATGATTCTTGTCAAGTACGGATATTATTCTGGCCTTCCAGATTGCGAAGTTCGATGCTTTGTACAGTCTATCCTGGTCTCTTACTCTGTGTAGTTCCATGATGCTCCTCTACTTACCTCCTAGAAGTTCTATGTTCGACTCCTCTAAGTCTCTACTTCCCACCTAGAAGTTCTCTTCTAGACTCCCTCTGACTCTTGATTTCCCTCCTGGGAATCCTTCTGTCGCTTGTCAAGATGCCCCCTACTCTGATTATCTTGTGCAATCACACCACTGATTTGGGTTTCTCAGCTAGAAACCCTCGGTAGCAACTCCTCTGGCCCTGCTCTGTTAGATACTGTTATGACTACAATACCTCACTAGCTCCACTCTACAATATTCCTGCAGCCTTCTAAACCTTAACAACTACCTATGTTTGGACTGTGTCAGCCCCTCTTTACCTCACGCTAGCCCTGCATCACCTCGGATGGGTCTGCGTCAGCTCTCTAGCCCTCTGCATCAGCAACGCTGGCTTCTTTGAGGTTGTGCCCATCTCCCGGCTACATTTGCATGGCCCTGTGTGAGCCCTGGCTGACTCTGTGTCACTCTCCTTGGCTTCTGTGTTGCTAGAAACAGCTTCTGTCACCTTGGGACAACTGTTTTCTGTTGTTATTGCTCCACTCAGCTGACGTCCTTTAGTCCTCCTGTGATCTGCAATCACGCTTTGATACCATGTTGAAGTTTCCAAGTTTACTTAGTTAGAAACCCTCCATGCACTTTATTTGATTTATTCCTACCTACTTGTTATTTTCCTTCACAAGTTATTTACAATGTAAATACCGAAAATAAACACTAGTGCATGCTTAACATATTACAGATTAGCAACTAAAAGAAACAGAAACAAACACACCATATGACACCATTATTTTTGGACTAATGTCCCTGGAAAAACCCAATGTGGGAAAACTAGTGCAGCTATCTGAGGGTCTTCTTATTAAGCAATGTTAGAGTGCAATCTGGGTGCCGAAACTAGCCTACCCAACAACGAATTTCCTTGGTAGTAATACCTCTCAATTTTTGACAAATCTACTCGATGAAACCCTAAATAATCCTTCCGGTAGCTACTCAGCACTAATCTGCCTTAGAAACCCTAGCGTCTACCCAATCTGGATTGCATTAGCCTCTCCCAGCCTAGCGTTGGCCCTGCATCAGCCTCTCCTAGCCCAGCGATGGCCCTACATCAGCCTATCTTGGCCTACATCAGCCCCAAGAGGCCCTGCATCAGCTACGTTGGCCTCTCTGGTGCTTTGCGCAACACTTAGCTGCCTCTACATGGTCCTGCATGAGCACTGGCTGCTCTTGCACCACTCTCTCTAGCTGCTCTGCTGCTCTCCCGACACTATCTCTATCTCTCTGTCTCTCTGTACTCAATGCCCCTCAGCTGCTCTCCAATCACTGATTCTATCTCTCTTAGCAAACCCTGCTCTAGAGAATAGAATGATTTATCACTTTGGTGTTTTCTCCAAGTGAACCTCAAGCCTCCTCTTATACTTTTCCTGTTTATATCTCAGCGGTCGAGATTAAGTCCCTAATCAATGGTTAAGATTAGCTCTGGCTTGATCCATGTCTTTTGGACCATTCTAACACAGGTTCATATTAATACACATTAATATTTTATTTTCCTTGAGTTTAGACTTAGGGACTCCATTAAAAATATTAATTATTTTAATATCTCCTAATCTGTTTAGAATCTTCCCAAACCCTTTCTAGGTATTGGATATCTCATGTGCCCCAAACTCTCCACCAAATTTCCTGTCTAGATCACATCCAATGCTACCCCAAATCAACATGGGTGAGTATAAGTTAATAATGGTTTGTGATGATGGTTAGTAATTAGGTTGATAGGTGTGTTTACTTTGGAATAAGGCTTGTACTATTTTAATTTAATTGATAATTAATAGGTGGATGATAAGCATTTAACTCTACTATATACTTTTACTGGTAGTCATATATAGAGGGTTGAGATTGATTTCAAATGTAGTTATGCCCTTTTCCTTTTTAAATTTACTTTAAAAAGGATATAAAAGTAAACTAAATTAAATTATATCCATTTTTTTTGTCGGGTAAATTGTATTGACCTTTACACACTAGACTATATGATAATTCTGAAAAATATTACGTCAGTATTTCACTAGGAATACTAGATCAAAGCTAAATGTTAACTCTCCATAGAGAGACATAAGATGACAAAGTACTAAGGTAACCAAAATTAAACACACAAAAACTGAAAAGTAGGCCTATCTAGCCCTGGAAGTGAACAATAGGAAATGGAGACTAGTAAACTAGATATACAATAGAAACTAAGAAGATGGATCAGAATATGTGGATGCAACATGGATGATATATTTATTGTCATCTGGGATGCCTCCAACTGGGAGTGGGATGCCAATTTGTTGCTCTATACATTCCATCTTTTGATCCAAGTCCTTCAAGTGCCGATGTAGGTGCTCAATCGAATGGAGGATATCAGCTCGATGCTCATGCATGTCCAGTAAGGTTCTTCCAAGGAGGAATTTCATGTGCCATTATAATTCTATTGTGTGCTTGTACTAGTTGAAGCAACCTTAACTATGCCCAATGTATTGTACCTACTCTATGATCTCAGCAAGTACTTATGTGTACAAGAGTTGGTGCCTGTGAGAGGTTCCCTCCCTCTCGACACTAGTGAGTTCATCCTAGATGGGTGCATAGTGAACTCATGAAACTAGGTAGTAGTTTCCTCCAAGCAGTATTACACACATGTACTTCTCATGTGAGACCATACTTGGTAGTAAGACCTCCCCTATGGACATAGGCACATTGAAGAGGCATGGGAGATAGGCCACAAAGGTGTTGAAAAGTTTGCAACAAGAAATGCTAAAAATAGAAAATGATAAAAATAGCAATGCTATAAATAGCCAGGTTATAAATAGCAGTTCAGCCATTGGAGATCTTAGCAACAATGGGTGAAAAGTGAAAGTGCTAAAAATAGCTTTTTTAAAAATAGCATTTTGGGATCCCTTCTTATTTTAGTCAGTCCCTGGACTAAACATAGGAAGTAAAATTTGAATTTGATATAGCAGTTTGAAAATTAATTAATTAATTCATCTTGAGTTAATTAGTTAAGGAAAATCAAACTTGAAGTCTATGTGGGGACATGCAATAATTTCTCCATTAATTGAGGAATTTAACCTTCAGTTAAAGAGATAAGGATGAATTGTATTATTGAGTTGTAATCAGTTGACTTAGTTTAACTTAGTTAAGTCCAGTTAGATTAATTTAATAGTTTGTTAAATTAATGAGAGTTTAGTTAGTTAATGCTTGCATGCATCTAACTATTTTATTTCAGATAACTGAGTATTCACTCATGGATAACTCATGCATGTTAGTTCAGTGAGAGACCCAGTTGAGATCAGATGGAGGGACATTGTACTATTAGTTGCTAGGATATTCCTTGGTGAATATTCCTTGCATGCAGAAGGAATATTATTCCTTATGGATTGCGCAGTTGGACCTGAGGTTATAGTGACTGTGATGAGGCCAATTCACACATGTGATATCATTTGACCCCAATCAAAATTGCGCAAGGAAATAGGAGGCTTGGAGGGCTTGAGGAAGATATATTCTATGTCTATTGATTCTGTGAGTTGTATTGTTTGAGTGCAGAGAGAGCAGGATAGCTTGAGAGCTGATTCTTTTTGTAACTTGAACAAGATTTCCACTTGTATGATAATACAGAGTTGGGGTTTTAGGCTAATGCTTTCCCCAGTGATATATCTTCTGTGTTATGGTTGATTAATTCTCATTCTCAGTTATATATGTTCATGCTTGATGATGCTCATATCTGTTTAAGCTTCTGTAAAGTTTATGGTAGAAGTAGATCTAGTATTATGCTTTAGGACATTTCATATATCAGGTGATCTACAGTGAAAATTCTACATGGTATCAGAGAAAAGGTGATCAAGGAAGAACAATATACAAGTAGGAGAAGTACGAAGTTTGGTTTCTGAATATTGAACTGATTTCTTATCACATCTATTTCACTGATGGCGTTCAATGGTTTAAGACTCGAATATGCCCTTGACTGCGGTTCGAATTATATAACCGTGAAGGATCGCATGGAGGCAGTATTGGAAGATAACGGTCTCAAGGACTTCATTGATCAAGAAGTCCAAAAGCCAACTGATGCTACTCAACTGGAAGAATGGAAAAAGTGTGTGGCTATAACTAGGAGAATCCTCCTAGAGGGAGTTTGAGATCACATTGTCTCCAGCCTCCATGGGAAGGAGACTCCATTTTTGATGTGGAAAATATTGAAATATCTTTATCAAAATAGCAGCGATCAGAGGAAGCTAGAGCGGAAGGACAAACTTCACAAGATCAAGTGTGAAAAGGGTGACACAATCTCTACGTTCCTGAACAAGCTCACCACCTGTAGGGATGAGCTTGCAAGTGTAGGGGTCGTGGCTGCTAATGACGACATGGTGAGTCTAGCACTCCTCAATCTTCCTAAGAGCTGGCATAACTACTAGGACTCGGTTAATGGAAGAGAGACACTGCCAGATTGGGAACGACTTTGGTCGGACGTAATGCAAGAGGAGATAAGGTGGAGCACCAAGGATGGATCTTCATCAAAACAAGATGATGAAGAAAATCTAGCTTTAGCGAGTAAATCTCAAAAAGGGAAAGGGAAGGCGTCCCAATCCAAATCTTCTCATCATGGGAAGAAGGTTGACAAGTCGAAGGTGCGATGCTTTCACTATTATGAAGTGGGGCATTATGTTATGAATTGTCCACAGAAGAAATCCAAGAAGGGTTACTCAAAGGGATCTGATGGTGATGCACTAGCTTCACAATTTGAGCTGGATTTCTCACTTATCGCATGCATGGTTTCATCCATGGTGGGATGTGTTTGGTACCTAGACAATGGAGCTTCTTTCCACATGTTAGGTGACAAGAATCTTTTTAGTACATTAGAGGAGAAGGATCTCCATTTGCGGATCAAGATGGGCGATGATGGAAAATACTGTGTCTCAGGTGAAGGTACAATTGTGTTTCAGAGGGAGCATGGTGCTCCTCTCATCCTATTTGTTGTTAAGTATGTACCAGGTCTGAAAAAGAATCTTGTGTCTGTTGTTATGCTAGAAGATAAAGGCTATGATGTAGTCTTTAATAAAGGAAGTGTTCCTGAGGCATATCGGCACCAGACAGACCAAGCGAATAGGGATTCGAGTGAATAATCTCTACAAGCTAGATGTAGATGATTGTGATGCACTGAGTTCCAAAGCAGAGGTGGTGCAAAGCCAAGATGTTGGTGAGTTGTGGCATAAAACACTGGGCCACTTGCATCATAGGGCCTTGAAGATCATGCAACAAATTTCTACCGGCTTACCCAAGGGAAAACTGGAGCAAACAGACACATGCAAAGGATGCACCTTGGGTAAGTATGTGAAATCTTCCTTTTAGGATTAGGATAGTAGAGCTGGAGCAATCCCTGAGCGAGTTCACTCAAATGTATATCGACCATTCTCTACAGCCTCCACCGCTAAGCAAAGTTACTATGTTATTTTTATTGATGATTTTTCTCGTAGATGTTGGATCTACTTTATGCAAAAGAAGGATCAGACCTTCTTGAGGTTTTGTGATTTTAAAGCCTCGGTAGAGAAAGAATCTGGGAAGAAAGTAAAAGCCTTACATAGAAACAATGGTGGAGAGTATGTTTCCCAGTAGTTTAAAGACTTCTGCACTGCAGAAGGAATTAAAAGGGAACTGGTGGCACCCCATAACCCACAACAGAATGGGGTGGCTGAAAGGAAGAACAAATCTATTGTGGGAGCAGCTCAAGAGATGTTGCATGACCAAGGACTACCACTTCATCTGTGGGCTGAGGCATGCAATACAACGATGTATCTTCAGAACAGAATTCCTCATCATGTTTTGGGGATGAATACACCTATGGAGGTTCTTTCGAGGAAACGACCAGATGTGAGTCACTTCCGCATCTTTGGATCATCAGTTTACTGTCATGTGACCAAAGATGCTCGAAAGAAGCTAGACTCAACAACTGAGTTGGGGATACTTATGGGGTACACAGATACACCCCACAACTATCAAGTGTTTCTTCCTGCCAGTCAGAGGACCGTAGTGCACATGGATCTGAAGTTTGATGAGTAGAGAGCCATGTGAGTGTCACTTGAGAGGGAGCTCAAGTTGCATGGTGATGAGGAACTTTTAGTTCCAAAGGAAGAGGAGCCTCCTGATGATGTGGATCAGCCACATGCAGAGGATCTAGTAGTGGAGACCACCACTGTTGGAGAGTCTTCCAGACACGGGTGGAAATTCTCGCAGGAAGCTGACAGATTGATGCTAAATGCGAGAGAGAATGTGGGGTAGCGATCCTCTCAGCGCAGACAGAGGAGATCTCCTGAGAGATACACTGGCTACATGGCCCTAGTTGGGGAGTGTGTAGCGACCAAACCTTCTTATTTTCAGGAGGCAATGCAGCAACCAGTCTGGGTTGATGCAATGGTAGAAGAGTACGATTCTATCATATGGAACAGTGTGTGGGACGTTGTCCCTAGACCCGAGGACAAGTTAGTGGTTAGTTCCCGATGACTCTACAAGGTAAAGTGGGCAGCTGATGGTAGTGTTGAGAAACACAAGGAAAGGTTTGTTAACCGAGGTTTTTCACAGGTTGAGGGGATCGACTACGATGAGACCTTTGCTCCTGTAGCAAGGTACTCATCTATCAGATCGATGCTAGCTCTATCAGCATAGATGGGTTGGAAGATCCATCAGATGGATGTGAAGACGACGTTCCTCAATGGAAAGATTGAGGAAGAGGTATACATTGAGCAGCTTGAAGGTTTTGAGACCTTTGATCGTGAGTCACATGTCTGCCGACTCAAGTGAGCACTGTATGGGCTAAAGCAAGCACCCCGTGCTTGGTATACCAGGATCGATAACTATTTCACCGGGTTGGGATTCACTAAGAGTGAAGCAGATGCGAACCTTTATCACATCATGCTAGATGGTAAGCCATTGATCATTGTACTTTATGTCGATGATATGATTTTGACAGGTGATGACCAGCTGATACAGTCTTCCAAGGAGGACCTTGCAAGAGAGTTCAAGGTGAAGGACATGGGCCTCATGCACTACTTTCTAGGCATGGAAGTCTGGCAGAAAGATGGGGAAGTATTTCTGTCTCAAGGCAAGTATGCCAATGAGATACTCAGGTGCTTTCACATGGAGAAGTGAAAGCCCATGCAGACTCCTCTAGCTAGGAACTGGAGGAAGGAGGATGCTACTTTAGGTGAGGTAGTAGCTGCTACTGTTTATCGGTAGCTAGTGGGTTCACTTATGTATCTAGTGAACGCACGGCCCGACTTATGCTTTGCGGCGAACCAGTTGAGGCAAGCTACGGTTCAGCCTACCAAGCTATTTTGGAAGGCAGCGAAGCATGTGCTGAGATATCTTAGAGGCACTATATAGTAGGATTGTGGTACAGACGAACAGAGGGAGTGAAGCTGTAAGGCTTCACAGATGCAGATTGGGCTAGTAGTCCATCAGATCAGAAGAGCATTTTTGGAGGAATCTTCAACCTTGGTTCAGCTGCAATTTCTTGGTATATCAGGAAATAGAGATTAGTTGCACTTAGCTCAACAGAGGCTGAATATATGGCTACCAGTCAGGCAGCATGCGAGGCCATTTGGATGCGGAAGATTCTAGTGGGATTGTTTGGTTAGATGATGGATCCTACAATGATATACTATGATAATCAGAGTTGCATAAAACTCTCTGAGAATCCAGTCTTTCATGACATGTCTAAGCATATAGATATTCGTTACCATTATCTACAGGACTATGTTGTTAAGAGGATCATGATGTTGCAGTATGTTTTGACCGAGGAGCGGGATGCATATATTTTACTAAGGCATTGTCAAAATGCAAGTTCGAGTTCCACAGAGACAAGATCAGGGTTACTGATAATCCCTTTCTTGTTGAGAGGGAGTGTTAAAAAGTGTGCAACAAGAAATGCTAAAAATAGCACTGCTATAAATAGCCCAGCTATAAATAGCAATTCAGCCATTGGAGATCTTAGCAACAATGGGTGAAAAGTGAAAGTGCTAAAATAACTTTTCTAAAAATAACATTTCAGGATCTTAGTCAGTCCCTGGACTAAACATAGGAAGTAAAATTTGAATTTGATATCAAGAACGGTTTGAAAATTAATTAATTAATTCATCTTGAGTTAATTAGTTAAGGAAAATCAAACTTGAAGTCTATGTGGGGACATGCAATAGTTTCTCCATTAATTGAGGAATTTAACCTTCAGTTAAAGAGATAAGGATGAGTTGTAATATTGAGTTGTAATTAGTTGACTTAGTTTAACTTAGTCAAGTCCAGTTAGATTAATTTAACAGTTTGTTAAATTAATGAGAGTTCAATTAGTTAACTTGCATGAATGTAACAATTGTATTTCAGATAACTGAGTATTCACTCATGGATAACTCATGCATGTCAGTTCAGTCAGAGACCCAGTTGAGATTAGATGGAGTGACAGTGTACTATCAGTTGCTAGGATATTCCTTGGTGAATATTCCTTGCATGCAGAAGGAATATTATTCCTTATGGATTGCACAGTTGGACCTAAGGTTACAGTGAGTGTGATGAGGCCAATTCACACA
Source organism: Pinus taeda (assembly GCA_000404065.3). Lineage (NCBI taxonomy): Eukaryota > Viridiplantae > Streptophyta > Pinopsida > Pinales > Pinaceae > Pinus > Pinus taeda. The sequence continues at coordinate 43,625 of APFE030447765.1, forward strand.
TGTGATATCATTGGACCCCAATCAAAACTGCGCAAGGACATAGGAGGCTTGGAGGGCTTGAGGAAGATATATTCTATGTCTATTGAGCCTGTGAGTTGTATTGTTTGAGTGCAGAGAGAGCAGGCTAGCTTGAGAGCTGATTCTTTTTGTAACTTGAATAAGATTTCCACTTGTATGATAATATAGAGTTGGGGTTTTAGGCTGATGCTTTCCCCAGTGATATATCTTATGTGTTATGGTTGATTACTTCTCATTCTCAGTAATGCTTGATGATATTCATATCTATTTAAGCTTCCGCAAAGTTTATGGTAGAAATAGATCTAGTATTATGCTTTAGGACATTGCATATATCAGGTGATCTACAATGGAAATTCTACAAAAGGAGCATGTGGCAGAGAACCAAGAGAGGGAAGGAAAGAGCTTCTAAATTCTGAGGGGGGTCTAGGTGGAAGGGAAGTAGATGAGATAGATAAAGCATTGAGGACTACAACCGAGGGCCAGAAGCTGCTAAGGAGCAAAGGAAGAGAGAAAACTAGAGATGTGGTGGGGGGAACAATATAGGGCCAATAGGTGAAAAGGCCCAAAGACTAAGATCCAAGATCGAATATCAAGACACTAAAGCAAATCGATGAGAAGACCTATCAAAACTAGCCAAAGATAAAAGTAAAAGTGGGATAGAGAAGAACCATAAAGCGAGTGAGGAAAATTAATGTGTAGATGGATTGCCTGGCTAGGAGTAGTTCAATGAAGCCATGAGAGAGCCGTTAACTAGTGAGGTAGAGTGTGTTCACCCTACATGCATAAATTCCTGGGCACAAAAGTGACATTACCCGCCCAACCTGTATGAGAAAATAAATTGCAAAACAAGCACAAACATTCCGTAATTTTGGTAGTTACCATCAACATTGCAATTCCAAACAATAGAGAAAGAATAGACTATACCAGAGTGTTGGTTTCCCACAGAATATTTCCAAATATTACCAGGTTGAGTCTCGAAAGAGTGGCCCGATAGGGAACCCCAATTGGAGTTGTCGCAAACCACAACCTTTGCATTTATTTGGTTAACGATAACATAAAAGTTTTGCTCGTTCTAGACAAATGTGAGGATCCATAAGCAATATTGATGCAGGCTAGTGCTTTGCACGAGTGAGATCCTGATGGACATTCTATATGCTCAGATTGCAATGAAAACCGAAGTGTGAGGTGTGCAGTGAGTTAATGATGTGAAAAGCTACATGTACAGTATTGGGATTGCATATACATATTCACTATGGGGGCATGTTGCCACATCCATCAGCCTTTTGGCTAAGTGAGACAGTGGCACCCCCCTCCCTTTTCCTCAAAAAGTAGTCCATCAAGGGATATATAAAATATTTTGACTTTGAATATAATTATGGTTTTTTAAGCATGTGGTATTGATAAGCCATGATATTGGTATATGGTATTGTAACACAAGCTAATTATAGGTTAAGAATCTTCATGGGAAAGTGAGTGTGAATATCCATGGTTAAAAATTTTGTTAAGTTCTTTTTTAAAATTAAATATGTTTAATTCATATATTATTTTTTATATTTTTATTAATATAGAATTTAAAATAAAATTATAATTTAGTATATTTTTATGATTTTCTTAATCTTGGCAATGTGAGATGTATCATGAGTTGAGTGTTTTAATGTCTATCGTAAATTAATGTCTATTAACATTTACCATCGATTTAATTTATAACATTGCCCTAGTAATATAAACATGGGAAAACAACAATATGTTCTCTTAGATGGGTAATTTGAGGTAAGTTCACAAATAATTCGAATACATGTGAAAATAGTAGGTGTATATATTTTATATTTGTAAAAAAAAATATGACTATGAAATTTGGGTTTTTCTAAGATTTTTCTAAAGAGTGGTAATGTTCAATTCATATGTTTCAGTAGAATTTCCTTCAAAAAAGCTTAACAATTGGAGGGAATGCATGATTTCTTGCGTATAGCTATTCTTTGAAATTTACAAGCTATATATATATATATATATAATATATATATATTATATATATAATATAATATATATTTATATATATATAATATTATATATAGATAGATATATATAAGTCTTGAAATTACAAGACTATGCATTAGTATAGAGTTTGAGTCTTTACATAATTAAACCTTTTTTTTTAAGATTGTTAGATCTTGATTTATACTAGTGAAATTTACAATTTTTTATTTTTAAATGAGTAAGAAGATAAAAAGTTATAACAAAAATAAAAGGCATATACATTTTTAAATTCTAATATATGTGAAGATAAAAATAAATTGAAAATAGTAAACAATATTTACACCTATAGGAATCCTCTATTAGATATTGGCTACAAAAGTGGTTGATCAATAAATACATTCATTATTTATGGAATATCTTCATCATCTCCAGTAAAATCACAACTCAGGTTTAATTAGTGAATGTGAAACATCTATTTAAAAGGATCATGTGGTTCTTTGAATCCTAGTTCATGGGCCTTAAGTTCAAGAAGCTTCATTCCAAGCTCAAATTTATTGCTTTCCTCCCCTAGCCATGGTATAGACGCCCAAATCCATTTTTATTATGAAAAGCATATTAATGGCACAAAAGATCCCTCATAGGGGTTAAAATATTCCCTCCAAAAGTCTTGTGCTTTTTTCAATGGCTACTACATGAAGCTTGATCTCGAGAAGATTCAAATAGAGATTTACCACCTTATGTTCCTTTCTTAACCATGTTCAAATCCTTGTGTGCATTACATGGTGTAGAAAACCTCCTACTGGTACCGAGGCCCAAATTTGGAGGCCTTGAAACCTACATGTTGTGCTCAAAATATAAGAATGAAAACCATACCTCGCTTGGGACTAGAGACCTACTAGAATGGATATATGTTTTGGTTCGAGGAATTGTACATGGCCATGGAGTTTGAGAATATTTATTTAAGGTGAAAGGCCCTTATTTTTCTCGTTAGGATCTATTAGGGATCCTATGACTCATTCATATTATGTAAAACATACTAATGGTGCCCATATTCCTACAAAGAGGCCAATTTAAAACTCTTGGGAGGTTAGATGTGGTCGTTTGAAACATCACCATGGATATCCTTCAGCTCTATATGGGGATATCAATAACAGTAGGAAGATTTTAATATTAGATATGGGTACTAGGGTCATTTACATGTTCACATGAGAAAAATTAGGCCTTAGGATATATATGAAATATTTTAAGAATTAAGAGCTAAAATCAACTCTTTAAACCACCACCGAAAATATTGGACATCTCAAAAATATGCACGACAGTAGAAATCCAGAAAAGAACATTCACCATAATTACGAGCATAAGAAGCATACATACACCTATCTCATATTGTGGATAGTAAATCCACTCGAAAAACATTCACCATAATTACGAGCATGAGAAGCATACATACACATATATCTGATTATGGATAGTAAACCTGCTCCAAACATTGAAAATCTCAAAAATTTGTGATAATAAAAATCACTATAATGTTAATGTTACATGTTCCCTTTAGCAAAGCATCTCCTATGTTGAAAATATGTGCATTATCATCCCTAAAAGGACCCATGAAGATTCACATTTACAAAAGAGAAAATAACATTCACCATAATTACGAGAATGAGAAACATACATACACATGTCTCTCATTATGGATAGTAAATCCACTCGAAACATTGAACATCTCAAAAATCTATTCATAATAAAAATCACTATAATGTTAATGTTACATGTACCCTTTAGCAAAGTGTATCCCATGTTGCAACTTGTAGATTACCATCCCTGAAAGGACCCATGAAGAGTCACATTTACAAAAGAGCACAACTACAATGACATAGGAAATTTCACAGTTTGCTGGTGACCAAACATAAAGAATATTTAGGCGGTGGGACTAGGATATGATTATTCAATGCTAGATCCATAGTGTTGTGCTTTCCTAGATTTATTATTTGAATTGGCTTATCATCTTCTTATCTTGATCTATCTCCCTCGACTTCAACATCTTTGTAGTTTCCTGCCTGCCTAGTCCTATGCCTCATTTTCTTGTCCATAAATGGCACCTCCCTCCATTGCAATGACACTGCCTGGCTTCTTCCTCTTCGGCCTTTCTATTTAGGTCCTACTTCTAATCTCTAAACACTTCTCTACCATCTTTTGGTAGAACATGGATGGTGAGTTCGCAATAATTGGTGGAGGTAAGCAACATTCCTTCTCAAACAAAAGGGGCTATTCAATTAGCCTCTCTCCATATCACCTTTTTCTATAAGAACTATGCCCAATCATGTTGGTGTCTAGATGAACTCGACTCCATGGTGAAGTCGAGGGCTACCATTATTCCAGTATTTTACCAAGTGAAGCCACATCCATTACCAAGATTTGTATATTTGGGAGCTTATAATGGTAGTTGATAAATTGACATTATCATTGAAAGTATTTGGAGTGCTTGTTAGAGAAGAGTCGTTGTATCGAATTCAACAGACACTACCCATGACATTGCATGTTTTTCATAGGAAAAGACATATATTATGCTAGATTTGGTGATCTGGTGGGGTTTATAAGTCCAGAGAACAAACATGTATAGTCTAAGGGGATATAAAAAATAATATAAACATATACAATCACATTAGAGATTTGGGGAGAAATATTAGGGATGAAAGACAATTTGCAGTGGTCTTTGGAAGCAAACTACCAATAACATGGAATGGTGATTTGTTGGAGCGTTCCTCATGTGTAATTTCTTCAATCATTTCAACCTTTGCCAATATTTTAAATAATATTTCAAGTTTGTTTATTCCATGAATAATATACTTGTGTAGTATATATCTTTTCTGAAACAACATATGATAACTGAAGAATGATAAATCTGTATATTTGTAAAGTATATTCACTCCAAAGATTTGAATGATAGATATGTATTCTTTTCTTAAAATGAGTGGGTTATAACTGAAGTTCTCGGGATTAAGATTTTCAATACCTTATATACCCAACATTCGGTAGGCATGGGGATGCATTTTGGAATGTGGAAGTAGGAAATATGGATGAATGAGGTGTTCAAGATCTTTCAGAGGCATCTATTCGGTATTTTCCACTTTCATGGTATGAGAAACTTGCATCCTGTTGCAGTTGTATATAGTTTTCAAATGTAAACATTGTCAAAGAAATACATATTGTAGCCAAATTTTCTATGTTGCATGAGTTTCTAGTATGTGGGAACGTTGGGAACTTGGATACTGGTGTCGGGAACAGCCAGAGGTTTCCCCAAACATTAGGGGAGTTTTGAGGTGTAAAATGGGCCTCCTAAGAAAAATGTACAGCCAAAATAAACTTTATAAGAACCAATAGGATTCAAGATGATGATGTCAACCATGGGGGATGATTCACCATTTTTGGAGTAAAAAAGTAAAAAGGTCAAAAAATAATAAAATAATAAAACTACTTTTTAAACTCGTATTTTCAACTTATTTCCCTACTGTTTTACTCAAATTTCGAGTGGGAGTACTCGTTGGATGAAAAATTTAATTCCTAATCCAAAGAGTACCATGTTACATACTTTTGATGGACCTTACCACACAAAAAATGAGAAATAGATGAAAAAATGTGATTGCAATCACATTTTTCATGTATTTCTCATTTTTCATATAGTAGGGTCTATCAAAAGTATGCAATATGGACACTCCTTGGATGAGGAATCAAATTCTGCATCCATCGAGTGTCTATGCTTGAAATTTGAGTAACCCAATAGGGAGATAAGTTGAAAATATGAGTTGAAAAAACATTTTTTTTCTTTTTTCCCTCTAAAATTTGATGATGTAATCTATTCTTATTTCATTATTTCCACTACTGGTTTATAATTAAATTCGCCTAATGATTTACAGGAAACAGCTAATCAGGAGTGGTAATATTATATAATAAAAAAATTAAAAATAATTTTTTTAATTATATAATTTATATAATAATCAAAATTAATATTGAATCAAAATATTAAAATATTAAAATCAATTTAATATTTGTCCTGACGATGAGTCTTGTTGTAGACTTGAAACCTCGACATAAAATGAGTGTACTGTGTGTTAATATTTCCGAATAATTCATTCTCAATATTCTCACCACAGAAATCTTCAATCACTCAATAAATATATAATCTCTCTTATATATAAATATATTCTTTGGGTGTCTCTCTCCTTGAGTCCTCCTTATCTTTATATATTATATATATAATATATATATAATATATATATATATATAATGTCAAGTTCATTATCAGTTCTTTGACACATGACTAGTCTTTGAAACAACCTAGCTTAAAAATACAAAGGAACAATTTTACATATGTTTCTCTAGTTATTCTTAAGAGAAAGCAAAGCAACTCTAATGTTTAAGCATTGACTGCCACATACAATATGCACACACAATATTCTACGATATATATACATAAACAATAAAATAAATACTCATCATCATGGCATCCCAGATATTGCCCTTACCTCAAGGTGCCACACGCTTCCTTAACCCATCAAGAGATTGCTCATGTTTCTCAATTAAGGATATTAGTGTTAAGGATGTCTTTGGCCTTTCTTCTTGCAAAGGTTTCAACATAGGCTCATGTTTTGTGGGAAGTTCAACATATTTCTCTATAGGCTTTGTATTCGCCAACCCCAGGGAACATCAGAACTCCAAAAAAGACAGTCTTCAAAGCTCCCAGAACTTTCCCCAGCTCCCATTGCAACTCCGCTGAAAAGGTAACATTCCCATAGAGTTTGAAAGCTCCCGGGTTTCCCACCTCTCGAGAGCGGTGCTGGTGTAGTAGAGAAAATATAGAATGGGTTCATTATCCATGGTTATCAGTTCAAACTAGGGCTATCATTCTTTACTTATTGTTTTTTGTTACTACAAGACTTATGTCAACTTCAAGTAGCTTTAACTGGTAGCACTCCTGTAGCTTTAACTAGTAGAACTCCTGGGAGGTTTTGTTTTATTACAAATTAGGTGATTGTTACAAAATATGTAAGTTGTTATATGTGTTAACATGGACATTTTTTATTTGAATTATTTGTTTTGAAATTGGTATTCACTTGTAGCTTTGATCCAGAAATTACCAATGTCTAAATCCTAAAAATTACAGACATAAGTTGTAAAATAATACTTCTGAAGAATTCATATAATTCTAATCCCCATATAAACACCACATCTAATCCCCATATAAACAATTTCCCCCTGACATAACTGGTTTTTGAGAGTTGTGACACTTGTAGTCTTTTTTTAGTATATTGTTAAAAAATGCACATGCTAGTGGGTTAAAATGTTGTCAGCATGTCTAGGAGTAGATAAATGAAAAACTTGAAATACGTGTTGGTGATGAATTGCTTGTATGCAATACAAGGATTGATTATGGGATGAAACCTACAAATCCCAATATCATATTTATCTTTTAACAATTTTTCCTATATGTTATTTTAGTGCTTGTGTCTATGCAACAGGTTCCTCGGTTGAATATTAATTGGTTCTCTTATATTATCTTCCCCTGTTTCTCAATGGATTTAAGTTGTAAAAAAGGCTAGTAAGGGGATTGGGATTCCCTATTAAAAATGCTAATTGTTGTCCTTCTTATGCACATCATTGACCATTATACTTTCAAGGATAACTAAAAAATATTATTATCTTGGCTTAAGAGTTTAGCATAGTTGTCTTTGGGAGGGTTTAGCACAGTCATCTTCCTTAAGGAATCAATGGTGTGCTTGGTGGTTTCTCTCATGGTAATCTCATATCATTTGGTTGGTAGTCTTGTTTCATGAGTGTTTAATGACGATAATAATTATAGGTTTATCTATGTTGCACAGGGACCCATCTCTACCCAAAAATCCCTTGTACCCGATGTTCCGACATACTGCAAACTTTTATAGGGGTTGAGAATGTCCCCAATTTTTGGGGGACTTCATTGGGGACTTGGGGACTTCCAAGTTGTTCCCAATCCATCCTGGGCAGATTTTGGGGACTTTTCGGGTACCATTATACCGTCACCAAGGAAAAAATGATATGTTTGACCCGATTTTGAATGGATTTACTTTGTTGTTTGGGTGGCTTTTCTTGCTATTTTGGATGAGATTTTAGTGTGAAAAAAGTTGTTGTTTATGCTAACTTCCAAAGATAGCCGCTAAAATACTCTTGTTCAATGTTGACATTTATTTTCTCCTCTCTCCCACTTAACTGCATAAAGCAATAACTCTTCATGCTGGACTTTCAGACTATAATCGTTGTTGCTAAAAAACAACATCCCTTTAGAAATAATTAAGTCTGCCAACCTTTTCTTACTGTAGCATGAATTAGAGACACATTTATTAAGGATGGAAACCTTCTAGTTTTGTCTTGACGGTGATGTAGATTGTCTTTGAGATTGTTCCTACGTGTCACATTTAACAAGTTTCTAAACTCACTCCTATCCTACAAGAAAGTTGTTAAACTATGCTTAGCATTGTTTTCAAGGAATTATTGGGTTGTTGCTTTGTTGTGTGCTATCCTAGCAGCCACATATTTTCCCTCTCAAACAGTGAAGGTTGTATGGATTTTTATTTTTGAATGCAAGCTCTTGTGTGAAGTAAATGCTGCCAACAATGACTCATTTCGACACATTTCCTCTTAAGACCGATGTTTCCAAAACTATTCTTTACACTTTCTTTGTTCAAGAATAATAAACCACGATTCAAGGTTGATTTACATCTCTGATGTAAAGAAACCACACTATGTTTAAGGCTCTAACACACTTTGCAACTTTGCTAACTATGCCAAGGAAGTTGAATTTGTTTGACTTGGCCATATTAGTAGCAGTGATTATAAGAAAGGTCCTTTTTGTTTTCACAGGATTAATAAAATATCTAGTGTGGTTGACTAGTCAAACTTGGCTTTTATTTGACAAATATAATAACGGAGAGGTCGATTTAGCTGTTGAGATTTAGGAATTTGAGCCAAGGTTTGATTTTGACAAAATTAGCACGCTTGAGAACTCAGATAATAAGGCGAATTAGTTTACATGCAAGAATGTTAACCAAGAATAATAAAACTGAATTTGCTTTTGGATTTGTCCAAAAATAGCAAGCAAGGCAACTAGTTCTAGTAATTCAACCCAAGTTTTTGATTTGACATTTATGGCAAGACAAATTAGGTCTTTGAAAGGTCAAACTAGCAAGAGTTAGTGTTTTAGCATTGGGCCATTTGGACTATCATAGAGATAGATACCTTCCAACTAACTATCATGTGTCACACTAAGAGAATAATTTACTTGCTCGACACTGCGCTTGACTCATCATCCTTCAACTAAAAACTTCAACTTGAATTTGAAATTATGTAAATGATTTTGCAATTATTAAATTAAATTTCAGATTTAATGTTTATAATTTTATTACAATGATGTATTTATTATTTATGATTTATCTTTATGCACATGGTGAATTTTAAAAAATATATATATATATTGTATATATATTTTTCCAACTTGCTTCCCTTGGACAATTTTGGAATGCACTCTAGCCGTACTGTTGGTGATTATGGATTAGCTTGCCAGTACTTTCCATTAGGGAGTCGATTACGTCATAATTTTGGTGTTGATGGACAGAGATATCTCAGCACCCAAATAATTTTAAGATCCTTCTGCTATGGTATATGGGATGGTTTGGTCTTGAAAACCAATTTTTTTTTACTGCTCTTAACTCTGCATTTGAAGTTTCTCTCAATTTATCTGGTTCAAATAGACATTTTCTTCTTTGGTAAAAGAGCGGGCTTCTTCCTTCAAATGTCTCGGAAATTGTTACCAAAATTTAATTCACGTGACTCATGAGTGAAGTCGGAATCCTATAAGAAGTTAAAATTGAATATTATATTCTCACTAAATATCTTAGGTATTATATTGTTACCTCAGTTTGCATAGGTTTTTTTTAGTTTATGTTTTCATAGTTTTTTCAATTTCTTCTAGGATCTTCATAACGATTTCTCTTTTCTACTGTAACTTTACTTTCCCTTTTTTTTTTCAAAATTATATCTTTTTCACTGTAATTTTAACTTCTTTTATTTTTCAAAACTTTTATTATTTTTAGTGAGTGAATTAAAATGTAATTTTTTTAATAGTTAGCTTTCAGGGATGCTCAATATTGTTGATATTAATCATGTTAAACTCTAATTTATAGTTATAGTTCAAAGTAATTAGAATTAAGAATATTAAGTTTTTTTTATGAAGTGTAGATTAGTTGGTTTGTGTGGGGTTTATTTCTTGAGAGGTCTTAGATTCTAACTTTATGGGGAGGGGTTGAGGATGGAATCCACTTGTGAGAGATTAAAACTATCTCAAAGAACATTCAAGCTCACACAATCTTGATGATAACATCTCATTAGTGAATAAATCATTCTTTTATCCAATACACAGACTAGCCCCTACATGTTGAAGAAAGTGTAACTAGGTTCGCTCTTCATGACATTGTAATTATGATTCTTGTAAATGGATTATTATCCCTTGTTGCATGGATTTCATGAGCAAGAAGTTTATTTTATAGATGGCACCTACTGAAAGCCTTAGGAGTCAATGTCATATATATAATGAATATAAGTTTACCTAGTAACTAGATTATCCCTCCAAGAAAAAGCACAATCCTCTTGAAAAGAGCAGCAAACAAAATGATGTCAAATGCAATCAAGTCGACCAGCAAAATGATATGAAAGAAAAGTTAGGTCGGCTCAATTAAGGTGACATATCTATTCATGAATACAAGTCGGCTTACATACAAAACAAGCCACTATATTTACCCAATAGGGCCTACGCAAAAGTGAGAGAAGAGAACTCGAATTTTCTCTTTGATTCTTTGTGGGTACTTCTACAGGATCTTGGACTATTAAATGATAATTACAGTGAGTAAGACCTCACAGTCTCAAGAAGGTATCAGTTCTTCGGATAGATAACATAAAGAGAATCTCAACTCAGTCTTGGTATAATTGTGAAGCATATATCTCACAGTTACATGTTCTGACACGAAATACAACCTTGGCATTCTTTCTCAGTAAATGCACAATCAATGTCTCAATATAATCTCAGTCTCAGCATAATTACAGTCTCGACAAAGAAGGATCACAATGTCTCAGCGTATGTGCTATGATGAAGTTACTTAACCATAATACTCTGTCTCAGCATACTAAACAGTCCCAACATATGTATGATAATAAAGATCTTATTGCATGAAGAAAAACACAGTGAGAGACCTGACATACATATAATGAAGTTGTTCTACAATGGCACTCTACATCAGCAAGTGTTCTAGATGATGGTGATCATGATTTCAGTTATGATCCTCAAGATCATAATCTTAATAAATATCTCGACAGTGAAGTAGTAATGGCCTTGATGTTGCAACAGTGATTATGATCTTAGTGATGCATTAAAGATGACTTCAGTGTTTCAAAATTAATGACGATCTCAACAATAAGAAGAGGATTGGTGTCTTGTTCTTGGAGTGGTATACAAAGTCAAGGTTCATGGTATTGGTATTTGTCAATTGAAACCTCTATAAGAAGAATTTTTCTGCGGGTTTTCCTCTCCAAGAAGGAGAGGTTTTGGCCCTAGAAGAATGCCAACGTCTTGTGTTCTTGTCTCTTTTTTTTGGTAGCTATTTGATCAACTAAAGAAGACACACTCTAATAATAATAAGTGAAGATTGGAATAAGAAGAAAATTGAAAAACACCTTACAAATAGTTATCATGCTAAGAAGAATCTCATTAACTACATTTTCCCTAGATTCTTCAACATGGTATCAGAGCTAAGGTGTTGAAGTCAAAGGAAGAGAAGCAAAAGAGACATACAAGGATAAATATTCAAGAAGGGCACTAAAACAAGTTTAAGGGTTTTTTCAAGATTAAAGAATCAAGTCTACAACAAGTAGTATACAACAACAAGATAACTCCACATCAAGAACTTGTGTCTCCACATCACCATCAACAAAAGACCACCAAGACTCTCATCAAGATATCTACAAAGCTATGAAACTCAAAGGACCTCAAAATGAAGATCTTATCATCTTGGAAAATATTGAAGCAGTCCAGACCTACCCTACAAAAGAAGCCATTTTTATCTTCAAGGTTATAATCAAGCAAGGATCATCTCCTTATCCGAGAAGAAGATCATCCAAGGAAGTAGCAAATCATCCATATCAAAAGGAGCAACCTTTTTCTATTTGAAACAATATCATCCAAGAAGAAGCCCTCATATATCTTCTTCAACCATCATCAAATCAATCAAGGTGAAGATTTCATCTTCACATGACAAGTAAGTATCTTTTCAATTTAAAAATTTGGTTAAATGACTTCACGATTGCAAGGAAATCTATAGGTTGGATGGATCATCAAGATTCCTTGCATGAAGAAGGAGGATAGACATAGTCCTCTAAGAAGCTGAAGTTATCAAAAGGTCTTCTCTGAATTCATGGAAAGGGATACTTATGAAAGATCCCCTCATATAGTAATATTGGATACATCAAACAAAAAGTCACTCTCAGAAGGTGCAACGAAGAAGGTCACATGGAATTTGATCTTCATGAATGTAAAAGGGTATCAAGGGATGTAGGATATCTTCATAAGATCCCATCTACAAGATTTAGGAAGGAATATAATCATCAACGTTCTAACTGATAGGCAAGGTAGCAAATGTCCATGAATAAGAAGGTTACCTCATTCAAAAACTTGTGGTCTTTATGTTAGATAGAGAAAGACAAGTTGATGGAAAAAATATTGAAGGTTAAAAGAACTCAACCGTGTGCAGAAAGGAAAGGCATGGTTGGTCCTCAAGCAAGACAGAATAAGTATATATAAGATTCAATGCTATAGAAATATTTTGAAAGCTCATATCACTGAAAGATGGAGGAAGCTGAAGAAAAGGGCCAAGGAAAGAGGGAGTAAAAAATCTCTCCTATGAGTAAGATAGTATCCCTCATAAAACGGTCTTATCATAAGCCCCTAAATCTTGTGTTATAAGATATGACAATGATGATAAGATGCATCATGGCATCATGGAAGCATTAGAAGCCAGAGCTCATGATATCACCATGGGAATCATGAAGGACAAAATCCATGGCAGACAAACATGTAGGATATAGCTCTTGGGAACCTCCGTGGAAATTGAAGGAAAGGAAGGAGTCATCTAAGACAAGGCTCATCATACATAAAGTCAAACTCATAAAAGGGTCCTATCATAAGCCCCTAAATCTTGTGTTATAAGATATGACAATGATGATAAGATGCATCATGGAAGCATTAGAAGCTAGAGCTTGTTACATCACCATGGAAATCATGAAGGACAAAATCCATGGAAAACAAACATGTAGGATATAGCTCTTGGGAACCTCAGTCGACATTGAAGGAAAGGAAGGAGTCATCTAAGACAAGGCTCATCATACATCAAGTCAAAAAGGAAACATCTGCCAGTTGGGGATATACAAGATCATCAAAAATATCTAATGGAATCCTCATTGTAGGGTTCACTGATCTAGAGAGGAAGCAAGTGTTTCAACAAGAACTCCAACTTATGGAATCCATGAGATGATGATATGATGACATGAAACAGATCAAGGGATGGAATATTTGTTCAATCAAGGAAGTATTTGGAAGAAGACTTGATGACCTGAAGCTAAAATAAGGTATTTATGCTTGTGTTTAATATTCTAATTTCATGTCATATGGTTGTAGGTAACATGGATCATTTCTTCTATCTTTAGAAGCATGATCAAGAGAAAAATGATCTCCTCTAAAAATATGCAGGAAGGCATAAGTCACACTAGATGAAATCAACATAATATGTCCTCATATGAAGTATGAGGTGATTGACTACAATGAAGAAACTCTGATTGAAATCTATTGGTAATGGAATGTGTGAGGAAGGAAGAGATAGTGAGATATGCAACCATGATGAAGGCAATAAACATCCAAAAGACCAAGAAGATTTGACTAGGAAATCTCCCGGAAAGATATGAAGAATGTGATATGAAGACAATGGATATCTTTGGGAGATATGCCAATATGTGTGCAGAATTTTGATACCAACAAGAAGATGTCATGATAAAGAGCCATCTCATAAGGTAAGCTTTAATTTAATTTGATGTTTTTATTTATTGAATAATATCTAGATAATGCAGGGCTACTCGAACAAGAGTTGTAAATATAAGTACTACTAGCATTCATGTGGTGGATGGAAGAAGCATGATGAGAAAGAAGTAGTCATATAACGAAGGTTCCAGATATGAAGAAGGCCACTTTCCATAAAGAAAGGAATGCCATGATGAACTAAGGAGGAAAGTTATCGATGGTTGTTGCCTTGCAAGGAAGAAGCTCAACTGATTTTCATGACATCAAGGAAAGAAGTTGATCAAGCAGCTGAAGGACCCACGAAGAAAGAAGTTGCTAATGTATAGAAGAATGCCTAGCTAAGAGGGAGCTCTGGAAGGTCCCTGATTAAAAGGGAGTGATAATTGTGTTTTTCTATTTTGTGTGTCATGCACTAAACCAAGACTAACAATTGTAAGTCTAGGTGAAGGCCATGAAGATAAATGAAGACACATGATATCCTCCCTAGTTGAGAGGAAGAAATAGACACAACATTTTTCTCTTCACTTTGGAAGAAAGAATGGAGGATTGGGTAATCATCTAGCATCTGATGCTCTTTGAGGATGTGTAGGGCATCCAAGACAAGAGTAGGCAAGAGGACCGATATTATTTGAGGGTTGGGAACCCAAGATAAGAATAGTACTAGAAGGTCTGTTTTGGAGGTAAATCCCCTCTACGGACAGAGACGATCCCTACTAGCCCAAATGGGGTCTAGCAACAATCAAACAACGCTAACACGCAGGTTCCTAATTGCAAATTAAAGACCGATGATGAGGGCCTACCTGAATTCCAACGCTAGTACTTGTAGAAGAGTCGACACTCCCGTTTCTTCACTTCGTCCGGTCACAATCCCCACGATCCTCGTGAACGGACACCTGCACATGCAAAGAACGACAAAAATACAAGCATAAAATCCAATAGATGCAACTATATATCAGTCAGAAAGGATATAACTCAATCATTATTACCAAAGACAATAAGAGTGGAACCATAATGATAGTAGTCTATTATTGATAAACAAAGAAGAATACAACCATAGTTCTGACGTCAAATCCTCCTTTGGCTGGGTGATCAGCAGCACATGCCTTGCAAAGCTTGTTGGGAATGGGGAAACAAGCCTCTCTCTCCTTGGTTACTTGGACAAGCATCTCCTCACTTTAGATTTAGCCTTATGGGAATGAAGAAGGTTTCTTGCAGCATCAACTTAGCAATTCTCAGACTTTGGGACTTCAAAACTAGAATTTGGAACTAGCTTGTCAAAGGCAAAAGGACAAGCTTTTATAGATAGAGGGGAAGGAGTTAGGATTTTCCACAATATTCATGGGGTTGGCTTTATCACTAAGAAGCTTCTATGAGAAGGTGGAAAACAACTTCCCTTCTATGGAGATTCGAAGCCAAACTAAACCAGCTCAAGATAGATTCAGTTCATGAGTGGGTTAGGAAGAACCTTCGTAAGTTTGTTTGTTAAAAACTTTACCCAACTGGGCTGGTGCAGGTGTGACTCTGAGACAGAGCGCTAGCTGGCGTGCCCTCTTTGAAGGATTTTCCCATTGGCGCGAGTGATACATAGTGAAACCGCGCCAATGGAAAAAGGGCTATTTTTATGGTTATTTTGCATAAGGTGTCTTCAGGGCATATGAAGTTCATGTCTAGGGGAATATAATGCAAGTGTTTCCAGGTCATGTCACTTCTCACAGGTCCCGGAACGAGGCCTCCAAGATGCGGGAGAAGGGGTAACAGGGACGATGACAAATTGCTGTGTAACAGATGCCCCTTAAAGCATGAGGCCCAAAAGAGAGAGAGGGGTGAAATACTTTACAAGAACATGGCCAACCGAAAAAAATACCACCGAAGAACCTGCGTGGAGAAGTACAACTGATATCTCAAATACATGATGTATGTGGTATGGGCGCAGCCATCCATAGCAGAGTACATAAGAATCTAGATCCAAGGTATGGAAGCAGCCATCCAGTGAGGATCGATAAATAGACTCAGGCATGGTCGCAGCCATCCAGTGAATGAGTCATGTAATGATCATAATAATCCACAAAATCGCAACCTGGATTCTAACAGACAAAATCTAGGGTCTTGCGCTCCATCTTGACCCAAAAAAAGTACAAGTTCAAGCATGCGAATATGGGAGTCGAAGTCGAGCATGCAAGAACATCATCTGATTACCAGTCAATGATGAAAATTGTTAACAGATGTGAGAGGTACCACCAATAATGACAATGGCCCTCAAGGTACTATAGGTACAATCTACGGTGTGCGAATCAGTGAGCCAGCGTCGAACACCCGTAGAATCATTCGATCAGAGGCCATTGATGAAAACCTCTCGTTGAACGCGAAGAACCTACCATTGAGGAATGCAAGCTACAAGGCACCTGAAGGGAGTCTCTAGGTCAACTTCCTAGATAATGAGCTGAAGTCGACAGGAAGCGACCTTGATCAAAGGTGGGCCACAGTGTTTCCCACATCATCGACGTGAGACAGAGGAGGATAATATGTTTTGTGAATCAGGATTATGTGAGTTTTCAGAGGGAGGTTGATTATTTCACAGAGGTCAACTTCTCTTGAACATATCGGTGGCACGACAGTGGACTTGGCAGTATTTTACATCAATGATCAGAGGTCATGGTGACAAGGCAACGAGCAGATGAGAGGTCAAACAGGATCACCCAAACCCATGGAAGCAAGTGAAAGATGAGATGAGATGTCCCCACCCAGACATGAATGCAGACAAGTGCCATTTTCAAAACCGACATACTGCCGACACGACAATGATTATGGTTCCATTTTCCCCACCATTTCTGGTGAGTACCCCGGTTATTTTTGATGACAAGCTTAACGGGGATAGAATATGCTTGTAAGGTGTCATTTTGACGGAATCCGATGTCATTAAGTTTTAACAAGTTTGACAAAGGAAGAACTCAGCGTCTTTTCATGTTTAGAGAGTTTGAAAAGACAACAAAAAGTAAGCTCTAGGGGTGTCCTTTTTCATAAAGTTGTGTCTCTCGAGCCTAGAAAAGTATAAAACAACGCTCGAAAGAACCGCTCGACCATTACGATTGAGGAGTACTTTTCATGATTAGTGATTTCGACCTTAAAAAGTAAAAAAGCGACCGAAATCATGTCATTTCGTAACCGTTAACGAGCCTGAAACGACAAGGGCCTGATGATCTTTTCGTCTTTACACGGTCGGAAAAGAGTTTAAAGGTGACCGCCTCTTATTTACGTTTAACGAGTCAAGAGGAATAACTAGGAAATCTTTTCATCTTTAAACGGTCAAAAAAGAGCTGAAAGCAGACCTCCATTTTTATTTTCTTTAACGAGTCAAAAAGGGAAAAAATACTCGGCAATCTTTTCATATTTTACGAGTCAGAAAAGAGCTTAAAGGTGACTCGTCCTAGAGGAACGAGTGGTATAAAGGGTAGCAACTGGTTTCGGCAATGGTGGAACTACTTAAAACATGTAATGGTCAAGAGGTTGGCTAACAAAACCACTCATAATTGCGGTCCCTCAGGAAAGGAAAAAAAGCAAGTGAAAGCATATGATTGGCCAAAGAGTTGGTGGCGATGGGATGAAAACAAATAAGGCTCGTCTAACAGAATTTAGCGGATAAAAATGGAAATCACGAGATGTACATTGGGTATGGGTTCATTTTTACACAAGCTTGAACCATGGAAAACTCTGCTTGGATTCAGTTTCATGTTTACACAAGCTTGAAACGAAAAACTATGCTTGTTATAAGTTCTCATGCCCCCAGCATAATGACGCAAAATGAGGTACATGCCGCCCAAGCTTCATTGCATTCAACAAAGTGGATGGAATGAAGGTTCACTTTCGAGATCTTGGAAAGACTCGACTTGTATTTTACGAGATCTTAATCAAAAGACTCGATTTGGAAAGGGAGTTGTTTCATTTTTTAATGAGGTTGACACAGGAAAATAACTATCCTCATAACCCTTGTTTCATTTTTTAACGAGCTTGACACAAGATCAGGAACTATGCTCGACTAGACCAAGTTATATTTTTTAAGGAGCTTGACATAGGAAAGCGAACTGTGCTCCGAACGAACTTCATCATAATGAACAGGAATTCGTTGCTTCCAAGAGTGCCACTCCTGGTGGAAGGAAAAAATCTTGGAAGTCAGGACCCAATGCCCCCAGGACACTATGCACGACGGCATCATCACTGGATACAGGCACGGGATAAATAGCCACGTAGTTGACCTACGGTGGGGTAGACACAACCGGTAGATAAAAACCAGGAGGGGATGAAAACTGCGTAGGAGGCACCAGGGGACTAAAGAACGATAATTAATCTATAGTCACGATCCTTCCATCATGTGGAAAGCAAACCACACTGAAAAGTGAAGAGACAAGGGCCCCCATGGCATAAACATAGTCACAGCCAAGGAGAAGACTGAAATCTAAAGCACCTTGGGTAACCAGTACGTCTATATAGACGGTTTTTCCTCCTGAAGTAATAGGGAACTTCAGAAGGATCCCTAATGGTTGACTGGTTCCTCCGTCAAATGCTAACAGATTTTGTACGACTGACACAAGCTGTGGGGAGCCCAAAGCTTGCCAAGTAGTGGAAGGCATAAGACTAATAGATGCACCGTCATCAAAGACAGTGCCGAGTACTGCCTTATCATAGGCATGTACTGTAATATGGAAAGGCACATGGGATGGAAGGCGAAAGGTGGTCAAATGACTCCAGTAGAAGGAATAGACTAAACTACTTGGTGGGGGAATCATATGATTGCCCTTGTGCTCTATAGGAACCGAAGAAGGACTCTCGGAATTAGCTAGGATAAGAGAGTCGTTTCCGGACTCAGGAGAATCTAACGAGACGAGAAGAACATGAGCATGAGGTTCTTCCAAAACAGAGTGATCGACGGGAGGTGAACCAGAGTCGACACTCTTTCCGACTAGTGGTTGGTCTAGAACAGGCTTAGCACAGCCAGGTTCGGGAAGAGGAGGATGGACAAGAGAAGGATCTAAGTCAATCTCTTTGTCGACAGGGAGAGAATCTGAAGAGAGCCTTTGATAACCAATAGGGAGTTGGGGTAAAGAAGCTCTAAGACTTTCCAAAACAGCAACATCTTTAACCATGAGCAGACAAAGGTGAAGGAGATGATTGCCTTCACATATCCTACAGGGGAATCGAATCTTCCCTTTCTTCTTGCCATAGCCAATTGACAGGGTAACATCACCATGAGCTCCAGAGGGTGATGAGGGGTAGGCCGGATCATGAGACCATACTTCTAAGACCTTAGGAAGGCCAGGAAAATCACGGAGAAGATGGTCTCCCTTGCACAATTTACAAGGAAACTTACCTTCCGGAGAGGAGCAGAAGGAGTTCCGACCTGAGCTATACTCAGGGCAGTAGTTGCACTTTTAGCCTCTAACTTAGGCGACTTCTTCTTCTTCGTCTTCTTCTTCTTCTTCTTAGCCACCTGGTTACTTGAATCCAGACTTTCACCAAGCAAAGTAGAAGATGAAGACATAGAAACAGGCGAAGAAGGGGAGAGGTCCACCTTGGAATCAACATGATGTTGTTCGGGTGGAGGAACTGATTGACCAGGAGTTGAGACATTAGAGACCACAGAGGTTGAGAACAACCAAACAGGCAACCCAACAGTTAACCCAGGAAGGGACAACGTTGCCATGTAAGGAGCACCAACATTCCCAAAAGGAGGAAAATGGCCAGGATTCCGGTCAAAGGGGATTCTGGGGTTGGTGAACTCTAGAAAAGTTGCCATCAAAAACTGAAAATCACACACGGGGTTGAAAAAAAGTCAAGACAAACAATCAAATGGCCAACAAATAGAATCTAATAGGGCGTGTGATCACGGGCGAATAAAATTTTTAAGACACAAGGACATAACTTGACCTTTTCATCTTTAAAGAGTCGAGAAAAGGACAAAAAGATGACTCTAGTCGCCTTTGAATGTTTAATGAGCCTGAAGTGACAAGTGCTCAAACAAACCTTTTCTTTTAGGCAGTCTGAAAAGGATCAAAAGTGACTACTCTGGAGAACTAGGCAAAGGTTTACCAGACAATCCGTAAAACTGCAGATACACCTTGGAAATTGTATGAAAACCAAGGACTTTCCATACGGCAATCAATCTTCTCGAATGTTGTGTTTGGTGCGTTACGGGTCGTAAGACAGCAAACATGGCTTCCTATGGATAAAGGATGATAACCTAGCGGTGTCTCCCCATATACTCGATGGTACGTGGGAGCAAAAATCCGTACTAGACCATTGTTGAGTCATAGAAGGAGGAATCACCCAACCTTGAGTGGAAACAAAAGTGACTAGGTTTAACGACGTCGGAGCACATCTCTAGCCTAGACCTCTAAACATTGTGCGTTATGTTCCAATGCATTGTTAGATTCATTCAGTTCATTTTAAAGTTGATCTTGTATCATGTTTCAGTTTTCAGGCCTTACCGTATGTAATGTCTCAAAATTCCCTAAATGCAAACTATATGCCACAATATGTCATTTCATTCGATGAATGCTAACTAAAGTAAGGAGAGAGTTTCCATTCACTTCCAACAATGCAAAAAATTGATCACT
>APFE030447773.1:18660-51922 GCA_000404065.3 Pinus taeda
CTGAATCTGAGACGCACAATCGTATTGTGCTCTTTGCCTTCCGACCCAACTTCTTCCATTCTTCATCGGTCACTCCCGTTGGTTTAGTACCCAGATCTACCGCGATCCACTGATCTTTATCCACCAACAGATCCTCCATCTTGAGTTTCCACAACTCAAAACTCTGACCATTGAACTTCCCAATCTCTATCTTTCCGCTGCTCGCCATCTTCTTTCACCACCAGAATCGATCTCGCAGATCTCCCACTGAACAGGGTCTACCACAGGCCCGAGCAAAACCCCTCAGCAATAAAGGCATCCCCTTGAAGCCAAAACAACTCTGATACCAAATGTAGGTTTTAACCCCGTACAGAAATTACCTGCATACAAATTCTAAATCAGAGGAAAAATAAAAATGTGAGAGCATAACACATAAAACACATATACACAGAGATTTCCCACTGGATCTCAAAATCGAGACTACTAGCTTGATTTTTCATTATGTTCCTTTCAATTTTACAATACATATTTATACATGCCGAAGCATCCAATACCATGGATCGAAAAACCATCACATCCAATACCAATGGACCAAAAAACCATCAATCCAATACCATGGACCGAAAACCATCGCGTCCAAAAAACATGTGCGAAAATCATGCAAAAAACCATAGGTGGGTCCGCCCAACCTAACATAGGGTCCAAAACCAAAATTTTCCGGGGCGCTGCCCTGCATCCCATAAAGTGGGGTTACGGGTACCCCTCAAACCCCCTGTTAACTATGTGGAAAGAATATAACACAACCCAATAGTTGACTTTGGTTGGGTATAGACTCATAAGATTCACTTTTAGAGAAGTGGTTTCGACCGACAGTTGATTTAAATCACTCAATTTTTCAACTAGTAAAGGACTTGGGGAGAGTTTCTTGTAGCCAGATGGAAGTCGTTGCGATGAAGCAAGACAGTTATCCAACATTCTTTTGGCTTCATCCAAAAAAGGACAAAGGTGAAGGGAATGATTACCTTCGCACAAACTACATGGAACTTTGACCTTTCCTTTCTGTCCATGAACTTTACTACGACCAGTTGAAGGAGTGTTACCAACATGATCTCCAGAAGCTGATGACACTAGATCGTTCGAACGGGGAGACCATTGTTTCAATATCCAAGGAAATTAAGGACAATCTCGATGAAAATGGTCTCCTCTAGAAATTATGCTTGGAAATTTGTGTTTGGGAAGTTTGATGTGTGGATTTTCACCAGATGATGCATTCAAAGCAATGGTTTCTTGGTTACCCCCTTGCTGATTTGGCTTCTTCTTCTTCTCCTTCCCTTTCTTCTTCTTCTCAGCCACCTGGTTGCTAGCATCACTACCTTCACCAAGAAAAGAGGAATAAGGGGAGGGAGAAACAAATGAAGAAGAAGGCAAAGGGTCAACTTTAGTATCAATTGGAGGTTGATTCGATTGTGGAGGAATCACGACATTTTGAACCACAGAGGTTAAAAATAGCCATACTGGAATCCAATGGTGAGTCCTGGAAGGGACAATGTAGCCATATAAGGAGCACCAATATTTTCCCAAGAAGGAAAAGGACTAGGATTCCCCTCCAAAGGGATTCCTTGATCAGTGGACTCCAGATTCGATTCCATATCTCTCAACCTAAGATCAACTAAGGAACATGGATGTTATTCCGATTTCAATTAATTTTAAAGACGCTTTGACACAACTTTTCCTTTTTAGTTTTTAAGAGTCGTGAAAAATCTAAAGATGACTCTAGTCTCCTTTGATTTTTAATGAGCATGAAGTGACAAGTGCTCAGATGGACCTTTTCTTTTAAAGAGTAAAAAAGGAACGAAAGTGACTAGTCTAGAAAATCAGACAGAGGGATTACCAAACCAATCACAAAATGGCAATATACACCTTGTTGATAAATTAAAGAGAAATTTCCAAGAACTTATGTACGACAGTCAATCTTCCTAAATGTTGTGTTTAGCGCATTGCAATCAATAAGGCGGCAAACTTGGCTTCATATGGATAAAGGATATAAGCCTATTGTGGTCTCCCAATATATATGCGTTGGTACGAGGAGCACAAGTCCATGGTAGCACGTGTCGTATCAAGGAGGAGGAATCACCCAACCTTCAATGAAAATGATATTAATAGTTTTAATGACGCCGGAACACGTCTCTAGCCTAGACCTCTAGATGGGTTGCATTAAGTTCCAAAGCGTTGTTAGGTTCATTGAGATTTACTTTAAAGTTGATCTTTTTAAAGTTTTCCTTTCAATGGTTCATCACATGATGTTGATTTTGAAATTCCTAAAATGCAATCTAAAATGATAAACAATCTTTGTTTATTTTGAGCAATGAAAATCCTAGCTACTAGGGAATTAAGATTACAATTCTTTCAAACAAAGAGCTAAGAGCACACACTAGTGCATTTTCCTAAATCATTTTTCACACACAAACTACAAAATGCTAAATGAAAATGCATGTATTTGTTTTCATTCTCATTAACGTGAAAAATGCCAAAAAGGAAAACTAAATGTAGCAAAGATATGAAATATTTTACTCAAACAGACAATTTCGACAATTTCTTTTTCAATAGAGAAAGGAAGAAAAAATGACACTTCCAATTTTGAATAAAAATGCTTTCGATAGTTTGAATTTAAACAAATTAAAAACAAAATACATAAAGAAAAGTACAATCGACTATCCAGCGAAGGAAGAATCCATGACACTTCTGTTTTCGACACAAAACGACAATTACGACACTTTTTGTATCAAAGTGATAGATTGATTTAAGCAACTTTTCGAAAAAGGATTGTAAATGATGAACAAATACGTAAAAAAATTCACTAATCCTAATGTAAAGGAGGCTGATTTATGTGATGCAAGTAGCCTTCAGTAAGGAGGCACTACTCATAAGCAACAAAACATCTAAACAAAACTGAAAATAAGGTAAAAAACCCCCAGTTTATAGAATGGAAAAAGGTTCAGTCAATCATTGCACCTGGGCTTCACAGAAATAGGGATGCATCACACTTACTACACTCAAGAGGTGTGATGCATACTAGGTTACAGTGGCAGACAGTGCGATGGGCTAGGGAGCACACCTGAAGTGGGCTTTGGCTCAGATGTACAACTATTTTCAATGAGTTAGGTTGAGCTATGATGAATAGTAAAGAGCAAAGTATAGAGGGAGGACTTGAGAGGTTACTGAGCTACCAAAAGGGCATCTAGAATGCTTGTAATTCCAATCTTTAATTCATAAACTAAACCAGAGATTGACTGAAGCAACATTCATCTTCTATGCAATTGCAGAGCAAGAACAGTTTGAAGGCTACCTCATTGACTTCAAGCTCAGTCTATAGTTTATAAAGAAAACAATAACAACAAACAAACATCTGTTCTTCCCCAGTGGAGTTACCAATTTGTTTCAAGGAAAACTAGTGTCTTGTCGAACGACTAGCCCTCTAAGTTTGGTAGCTACCCTAGAAACAACAGCTGAAAGTAACTCAACAATTTCTTCTATGTGCAATAGATAGGAGAAAGATAAAGGAACCAACCTAGAACTTCCACTTAGTCCCTTGCTTGATCTCTCTCCCCCTTGACAGAGCTTGCAACTACTCTCTGTACTTAACCCACTTGGAGAGTACCTGCACAAGTACAACAACAAAGAACCGTCAGAGCATCGTGATCTATTACAACATAAACATTACAAAATCAGATATATAATGAACAAATGATAGCATTTGCAAATGATAACATTCACAATTCCACAATAACATGGAAGAAAACTTGAAGAACTTTATTGAATAGAAGGGAGAATTACAACCCAGTTGTCTGATCCAGCATCATCCTCCTAGCGTCAATCCCTCTTCACCTCATGAAATAGCAAGATCACACCAACAATACAATGCTCTTTCCTCAATTACAAACTATCAGCACTTCCTTGCAAATCACAATATTATAGCCTGTAGATCTCTTAGATGAGGGATCCATTTATAGATGTGTGCAAGGGTGTGAGTCATGTCTGGGGTTTGATTAGTGTCATTCCACTTGTTACAATTGGTTCCACTTGGAGATTTCTTGGATTTCTTACTCATCCCTGGGCAAATTCATTGAGGCAAGTGGCATAGGAGAAATTTCTAGAAGATTCGATGAGCAAGCACCTAGGAAAATGTCTCGGACATTTGTCCATCCTCGCCCATCACACCCTAAAGAAAGACTAATTATTTTGCATCACACCTGGCAAGTGTAACACTCAATATGAATCACACCCTACCAGTGGGGCAGTTAGTATGCTTGAATTTAAGCCATTTCTGGATGGTTTCTTAGGTCGAACTTTTGGGGAATGATGTAATCAAATGACTAAGCTCTTTTAGGGTATGAAACAACTCTTTTAGGGGTCAAAGGGCCCTAGTTTATCGACATATAAGTTTGGGGTTGATGTGCCCGAATATGTCTATAACAATGTCAGTTACTTTTGGCCCACTCTTTTCGGTGACTGTATCCTCGCAGTCAAGAAATGTCATGCGTGTTATATCTATGATCAAAAATTGTATGCTCCTTTGCATCACGTCATCACTGTTGGTCACTTTTTGAAATGGGACATCAATTTTATGACATGTAACCCTCACTCAGCTGGGGGGCATGACTACATTATTTTCAGTATTGACTACTTAACTAATTGGGCCAAAGCGATGCCTACATTCAATAATATCGGCGAAACAACTACGTACTTTTCCATTAACCACATGATTGCTAGGTTTGGTGTTCCATAAGAAATAGAAATAGATCATGGGAATAGTTTTTGAAATCATATGATGATCAAATTATCTACCAAATTTGGACAGTCAAATGAAAATTCCACTCCCTATTATGCTTAGGCTAATGGAAAAGCTAAGGAAATTAATAAAGTTCTTAAGACTATGTTTCATTATATCATAGGGATCCACTAATCAGATTGGCACATGATTCTCTATGTTGTGTTGTGGGGATATCGAACCTTAGTTAGGATTGCTATTGGATTCACACTCTTTGAGTTTGTGTATGGTCTCGAGGTGATCCTCCCCATCGAATGCGAAATTCCATCACTAAAACTACCTATCAAAGTTCTTCCTACTACTTCCATAAAGGAGGAGTTTCTTTTACATCTACCTCGTTTGGATGAAATTTGGCATCATGCCAAGTTATACAATAAGGCCCACAAAATATGCATTCAAGCACAATATGACAAAAGTGTCAAGCCTAGAATCTTCTCGGAAAGAGATCTAGTTCTCTTATATGACCACGAGGCTTGACAAGTTAGGTTAAGAAAATTTCCCCCCTATGTTGATGGGCCCATACATTTTCAAGCGTTTCCTTGCAAAAGGGACTTACAAGTTAGTCGATCTTGATGGAGTTCCATTGGCACAACCTAGAAATGCGATGTACCTCAAAAAAACTATGCTTGATCCCATTCATGACACACTCTTTACATACTCCCTATATGTGTGTTGAGTGTGTTTTCAGTGTGTTTTTCATATTTTCCTATTGTTTCTGTTGATTATGTTTACTTTTGGATTGCATATGTCAACCTCTCTCAAACCATATATTGGTTATGTCGATGGTGATAGTCATAGTACTCGGAAGCTATCCTTCGCAGTGTGGGTTATTTTTTCTCTGAATGGTGAGCTAATGAGTATGCAAGGGATTTTCATTGGTTCCTCAACTAATAAGATTGTTGAGTATGGTGCAGTGGTTGAGCTAATGTCTTATGCTATTTCACATGATATTTGCCATATAATCATCAGGCTAGACTTGCAACTTGTAGTACTAAAACTCGCAAACATGTATTCAGTGAGAAATTGTGCCACTCTTCGCATGGTTTTGAGATTGCATATTCTAGAAAGAAATTTTGACTTCATACAATATGAACATATTTTTATAAATCTAAACACATTAGTAGTTTCCCTAGCTTAATTGGTTTTATATTGACATTTAAAATTAATTGAAATACATTCAATTCACATCACATCATATTGAAATTAGGATAGAAACTAGCAAACATTGAATATATATATATATATATTATATATATATATATATTATATAATATAATATATATATATATATATTTATATATATATATATAGTTTGGTTTTATAAAATGTGTGCCCCGAGACACTTATGGCTACATAATCCATATAAAAACTACATGCAAAAAAATCTAAGTAGATAAGTTAGTGGTGCTCATGATAAAATGACACTGCACGAGCTACCTTGTCCAGTAATCGACCAATACAACTAGGCACTCCAATTGTGTGTCGCTGAAGTCATAATGGAAGTTGATCAACCATGGTCTCATCAATACCATGAGACAGTCCTTCCATATGGAAATCCACCTCCATAGGATCTTTACTACATTTGGATCACGTTGCGCATCTCATCCTAGTGTAATGACCTATATTGGTCCCACTACCTCCTATTGTGGCCATCTCTCTATGCGATGGAGATATGTAACACTCACTGGTCTAAAAAGTCCAATGTATGAATCAAAACATCAAATAGCTTAGTCTTAAGAACATCAAAAAACACAAAAATATCATTAAACTTTCAAAAACTAAATGGTCAAAGTATCTTACCTAAAGCATTCTATTTCTTACCCTCAAGCAACTCAAGCTCGAGATCATCACAGAAATCCATCCATGTGTAAGGATAATTGTCATTGATGATGAATTTCATACATAGACACCAAAATAAGGCTGGTGAAAATTTGATCATTGATGGGCATGCATGTCATATCATATGGTCTATCCACCTCCTCATCCACAGGGTCAGTAAATTGATGGGATCAAGTACAATATGTTGAGGTTGCAGTAGTGGCACACGCTCTAGACAAAAAGAGGTTAGGATTAGTCCATCACTGAAGTTTTTCAACATCCATAATTTGATTCAGTGAGTTGTTCCTTCAAATTGACCAAGAAACCTTTGGTCAAGTTGAATATTGTCAACACTACACATTTTATCCCATATTGCATGTAAGATCTACTCACTGCATGTGGTGTTGAGTTGCTTGCCGATCTTGCAATGATGAGTGAGATCATTCTTAGAGGTAATTGGGTTACATCCTTTATGTTGATCTTCCCATCTCTTGTACGAAGGGCCTGAGGTCTACAATACTTAGTGATATAGTCTTTCACCATATCACCACCAATTCTTCCACCTAGAAGATATACGGGGACACCTCGCTTTGAAAATCCTATAGAAAAAGTAAATATTCTCTACCTATATCTCAAGAATATTCTCCCCAAACCTGAATTCTTGTGCCTGTATATCCCATGAATGAAAAAGGTACATCAGAAACTCCATCTAGTTCCGCACACTGGGAACCAAAATGAATTTCAATAACCCATAGTTTTTGAGCGCTTGGATAGTAGTCGAGCCATTTTTTTCATTCAAATGTTGTTCTTCATGTTCTCTTTCTCACTAAATGAATGATATTTTGTACTAATGGGTACTTGAAACATCAACAAGGAATCCACTGACTCTTTCCCATGCAAAAAAACATGAAAACAATTCAAGAAAAATTAAGAAACAACTAAGGAAAATGTGCCCAACACACCCCAACAGTGTCTACCAGAGAATTGCACCTCTACCTATAGTGTATCCCTACCTAAGTGCAATGCAGTTTTCAACATGGTGGGGGTGTTTTGGTCCCAAGGTGCGTTTTATGAACCCTAGGCACATCAAAATCCTAAAATATTGTACAAAAACACTAAAAAGGAGTGTGGAAAGATAGAGAAAGGTTTCAATTACTACCTAGAAGATACGCCACTTGAAATGGTTCCCTGGATTGGACGCAATCAACTATAGAAGATGGTTAGAAAAAAGGCTCCAAATACTCATTGTTGAAGGTAAAATGCGAAATGGTAAATATGACAAATCATTTTGAATGTTTATGGTCATTTTCTCATTATTTTATTCATCTTTATTGTTTTGGTGCTTCATTTTTACTATGAAGCTACTATGTTTAATCCTTCTTGTCATGTTTTGAGTAGGTTGATAGTTGTTAACATGTTATCATTATGTTTTGAACAGGTTACTTTGACCATAAAGTATACTTTTATCTATTTTTTGAGTTTTGTAGACCAACGAAAAAGGAACCCCATTGGAGTCCTATGTCCGCTCTTTTTCAGACTCCTAAAATATGAAAATATTGTCGAGCAGTTTGCTTTTCGAACTTGTAAGAGTAAATGAAAATAAGTATATGTAGTATAAGTTGAACCATTTTCTAGACTGAGATAGAATAGTTACGAAAAAGGAATTCCTTAGTCGAACATGGCTAAGAGGTTCTCTTGGGAATTGTTTTCTACCTTTTTGAGCCTAAGGGACTATCTACAAAAAGGGACATCTGGAGTTTTCTTTTTTGGCTCTTTTTCAAACTCTCTAAACATGAAAAAAATGTCTAGTTTTACCTTCATGGGACTCATTAAAACATAAAACAATGATGGACTTGTCGAACATGACAAGGTCAAACCACTCCTTATAAAGGTTCATTAAATATACTAGAAGGGATTTATAGAAAGTATGAACTTACAGATCAAGCATATGTTATACTCCTTAGGCTTGTTAAAAATAAAGAGGTATTGACCAGTATGATTGCGGAAATTGTGGAAACAGGGGATTCCATTTTTCTAATGCTAGCAATTCGCTCTTGAAAATGACACTCTTCCACTTCATCATTATGGCTCTTGGATTGGGTAATGTTCTTTTATTTTGGTTATCATACCATTTTTAAAACACCCATCTTGGTTTTGGGTCAATGCTGCCAACTCCACTCAGTGTTGCCGGTGTGTTCAAGAGAATTCATTCAGTTGATCTCTACTATAATGCTCTTAAGCCTTCATTTCATGTCCACCTTTCTTTATCCCATTCCATGTCAACATAATTATGACCATTCGATCTCAATCATGATACCTTTTTCATGTCATTGATGGGTGATACATCAAGGGCCTCCTAGGGCAAGTCACTTCCTATCAAAATCAACAAATCATCCAGGAAGTTGACTTAGAAACACCCCTTGGTACCTTGGTTCTTTCATACATCAATCGCAAGTTTCCTTGCTCTCGGCAGAAAATTTACATAAATGGCCTTCAACTGAAAGATTCTATGTGGTGTCTGACATAAACTCATTTATTAACACCATACTGATTGTACTATGGCACCTTGAGATCCATTAACATAATTGGTGGTTTCTCTCGCGTCTACTAATGATGTACATCATTAGCAATTAATCGTATGGTTTCTACCATGTTCGATTCCAACTCATTAATTCACATGGTTAGACTTGTACTTTAATTGGCCATGTGAATGAGATAGAAGACCCCGAATCTAGTTTCATCCATCTAGGTTACGATTTCAGGATTATACATAGATCACAGTGTATTACGACTATTATCATATTGAAAATATTCTTATACAGGTCCACTAGTTGCATCTATGGATGCATCATTTGATCATTGCACATGTTATATTAGCTTATGAGATGAGTATAACTATGTCTCCCTCAACATATAGAGATGTCATGTTTTAAATGTATTGTAACATATGAAGCTCATTGATTGTCCTTGATCCCTACTTTTCACAACATAAAGCACTTCATTCATCAACCACCATCTTTAACTTTACGCTTTAGGGGGCATTCTATTATAGGCCACTTTGTCACATTTGATCAGTAAGCCTTCTAATGGGATCAATCAACATCATATTCCTCTTTTTCACCCTCTTGTACAAACCCCTGAGCATGTAACATTCATTTCCCAAAGTTTGAGCCCTAAACTACTTCATCTGACCCAGTTTATGGACTAACTCTCTGTGTAATCCTAATTGGGTGTTGGCTTGAGGGGGCTTAGACCCAAGTTCAGAGTTAGCTATGCTAAGCAACAAAACCCTACAATACTGATCCTTTCGAAAACAGACCACTCAACGCAGGCTGTAGTCCCACCCGAGCTAGTATTGGGGGATGCTAGAACCAAGTTTCTACATCCAAAAGGCTATGTGATGTGGGTTTAAGGCGTTCCTTTAGTCTGAGGCTTGATTTGACCTTCACAAACCCTTGTCCTTAAAATCCACAAAATTAAAGCAATTTCTAATTAAACAGAGTTATGAACTTCGCCTAAAGGTCTAATCATGTATAAAATAACATGTACAGTATATCTACATCTTTGTAGTGTGATTAAGACAATAATATAGATAAATGGAATTCAATTGAGAATAAATACATAAAACACATAAGTATACAGTTTGGACATAGAGTTGCTTCAAATACTCTTTATTATTCCAGACCTTCAATACTTATAATTTTTATACCCTGTGCACACAGCTGTAGGGGCCCATGCACTCAGCTATGAACTGACCAAGGTCACCATGCACACAGTAGCAAAAGCCTTCACCTTCACCCAAGTACATAAAGATATCACCATTACATACTAAAAAACATATCATCCTAAATTTATTTTTTTACCTTATACTTTCTAAGACATCCCTTTATATATCATTTACCCTTACAATACCATGGCCCACGAACAATGGGCAGATCTTAATACAAATTATCTTTTCACAAAATAAGTGGTTTTGACTTGCATAAAATCCCCTTTCAGTCTTAACAACCTATGCTACTCACACTTTGATCCTCAAAATGTGAATACTTTACAATATCTTATCAAAATTTGACTTAAGACTTAGCAAAGTTTAACCTTGGGGGACCCCGTCCCAAAATGGGGTGCATTCACTAATAGGTTGCTCCATTGTGCCTTATGTTGGTGACGAGAAGGTTTCTCCCCTTTGCACCTTCTTGAGTTCTAGAAATCTGGGAGAATGGTTGGGGTTCTGAAGGATTCACATTCTAGGATTTTCTAGAAGTTGTTATAACTACTTACCTTGGATAAATCATTCAGACCCTATCCATCCCTACATTGGATTTTTCACCACTTATCATTTGATCCTATCCCTCCATAAAAGGTGGATCTCTTACCCTAGAATGGTAATTGGATAAGAACTCCTAACTTAACTTGCTTCTCTATATATTTCCAGCCTTCTATGAGGTTGGGGGTTGGATTTTGGAGAATAATTATGCCCTTATGTTGTTGTAGTGAGCAGTCATCATTCCATGCATTTAAGGTGATTGGAGGTGGAGATTGTGACAAGGAAAGGACAAGTTGACAACTTGGAGGATCTCTTCTAAAAAATCAACTACTACTTATCATTGTAATCTCCTTCCATTTATAGTAATGCAATGAATTCACTATTTTCCTATATGTGATATCTTTTCACTTATTTCAATACCATGTTGATCTATCGAATAAACTACTTATATGATATTGCATACATCTTGTAGTTTATTGGCTTTTGTTCTTTGACTATGCAGGTTCTAATTTTGGTAATCGGGGTTGGGATTGGAGCTTTGAACTTGAAGAAGGAGTGAAGCATGCAAAGGATTCCTGGTAGGCCTCACTCCATCACCTATTTACTTTAAGGAAAAACACTGTGTTCCTTGTCTCTTTGTTGTTCTAGGTTAGCCCCTAGTCTAGGGGAGACACTTTTTTCCACAATCATAAATCCCATATAACAAGAGATTTGTGTAGAGCAGTGCCACTTGTATCCATTATAGGAACCTCATTTCTAAGTTTGGTTCTGTAATGTTTTAGTGTTTTTCATGTTGATCCAATTAAGTACATAAGGACAATGGGAAAATATATAATGAAAAAATATGCATTAGAGGTTATATATATGATTTTCTTAAGGAACAACATCTTCTGTTGTCAATAAGTCATGATCCCTCTTCTGCCCCATTGAAATAAATGAGTGCCTTATCACTGTTCAATAAACAAAATAAATAAGGTTGAAAGAAGAGAAAGGATTCCTATGCAAAGAGTTGAAGTAAGCAACTTTGCTAGGGTACTGAGTAGGATTGCTAGCAACAAATAAATTCTTTTGTTCCTGTAGTGACTCTATTGCGATACTGAACAAGCTCACTCACTACAGAGTAATACTAAAGATGAAAAATCATACTCTAATTATATTGAATTGCAAACTATATTACCCTTATCCTAAATCGAAATAATTGTGATGTAACTAGTTTTAGAATGCCTTTAACTAAGAAAATAATCATGGCGATGACATGCGTAATCAGGTTAAGTGGGAAAATTTGAGTTATCCACATGATGAATTAATACTTCCTGAGGAATTAGACCCTGTACATAATGTTGTACCAAGGTATATAATATGGAGTTGTTTTAGTGTATCACCAAGCATTGCGACTGTTGTAACACCCTCTAAAATATTGACATACATATAAATATCGGAACATACATTGACCTTGGTTGGTTTCGCTTCTAGTGGTAATGTTCACTCCATGTAAATAGTTGAAATTTTCTAGTCCCCTTTGGAAGAAAACCTAAGTGTAATCTTTTGGCATGGAAAGTGTCACACATTGTGAAAGCAAAAGACATATTTATTTCAAGATGAAAATTTGGTACTAATGGGTCTTATCTATCATATAGATATGAACTAAACTCATTTCCAGATCTTTTTCACTATTGTACTAGTTTTTTCACCGTCGTCATAAAATGTATCTTAAGTGTTGCACTTGGAGGATATTTTTATTTTGTTGTCACCTTGTGGGGATTATGTTTTTTTTGAATGCTCACTATTCTATGTTGTGTTTTCAATGGTTATGAGTGTCTAATCATGTTGAAGTCCTACCTTGGTTCCATCTCTACCTCATTGATCCCACACTTAGTCACATTCTAGAAAATTTCATGCCTAACTAGCCAGAGATCATTTTTCCCTTCTAAACTATGCATTGTGCATTTGCAAGCCTCATCACTACATCCCTGCCTCTCGGAACTATGCAATGCATAGTTACTCCCTACAAGGATTGTGTGCTACGAAGTTATGTTGATCATCTATGACTGCTTACCTATAAAATTAGGAAACCTTGTCTCCTATCTAGTCCTTTTCTATAGATTGCGTAATCCTAGTCTGTAGTCTATCTACCTAGCTCCTTAAATTGCAAAACTGCACAATCAAATTGCCTAATCTTGCTCCAAAACTATGAATTGCATAGTTACATTGGGAAATATTTCCTTACTTTGACCATTAAATACACAATATTTCCTGCCAATCCTTTGTAATTATGCATTGCACAATCGAAAGCCTCATTCCATCACTCTTGTCCTCTCAAACCATGAACTATACAATCATTGAGCCTTTATCCTAGTTCAGTACTCAGTTCAAGGACAATCACTGATTTTAATGAAGAAAGTTAGACTAGGAGATTTTTGGACAGATGCCATCTTGTCGTGAGTTAATTTTACTATATCTTGACTTGACCGAATGATGCCTAGAAGGGAGGAGAAGGTGACTATGGTAGCAGATACTTGGGACGCTGTGAATACATGATGATCGTTGAAAAAGAAAATGAAGGGATATTAGATTGTGATGGAATATAAAAGATCAAGATCATAGTGAATAATCCCTATCTTTAAGCCTTATGAATAAGGAAGATGAATATTATGTATCATCTCTCAAGAATACACAAAGACAGTAGCAGGAAGAGTGGCTTGACATTGCCAAATCATCAACAAGTCCATGTAATCAGTGTCAGGTCATGTCTTGTTAAAGTTTCATTTTCAAGAGTCATATGAGTCATCATGTGCCACATAATTTATGGATGTAATTATGTAATCTCAATAAATGAGAATTGTAAAGTAAAGTGGAATTCCAAGAGTCACCTTTAGATTGTGAAAAGTCATTTAGAAGTAAAATAATTTCATGAGAATTCAAAAAGTCATATGCAAGCCCAAGGGTCATGAGGGGAGTCCAAGAGTCACAAGAGAGGTGGATAGTCACCTCATTTGTTATGTATGCACCCTCATCGCTACAATAATGGCCTTTTCACCTTCGCTTCTCCGGCTAGGAATTAGAGAGGAAGATTGTTCTTTTGGAGAGAAGGTGGCCAATCTAATGCTCCACCATTGGAGCTAGTGGTGTTCACTGTATTGATGTATCCTGGAGTTTTTTTCTTAACACTTGAAGCTCATTGAGCCAACACACTTTCATGTGTATATAGCAAATGTTGTAATACTATCCTTTGAATGTTTGTGGTATATGTTGTTGGCATTCATACTAAATAAATTAAACTATTTTGGTGGTTTTGGTGCTTATCTATTTGAATGTGTGTTTCACTTTCTTTAACGATCGATACTTTTATTTGAACTATTATGCTAGTTGATTAATGATTCTTTCATATAAATGCTTGTGTGTATTTATTAGATTATTAATATTACTCTTCACTTAAAGGCTCATTTTCTTTTCCCTCCAGTGAAAGAACCTTGATATATTCTACTGTTGAACATTTCACAAGGCATACTCACTTGTTCATTACAAAAGTACATGTACAATACCTTTCTATGCTTATTATTGTAGCCAAGGAAAATACTTAAGAAAATGGAAATTGGGCCTTATTTCCAAAAGGCATCTTATACCAAAAAATGTGAGGTCTGATTGGGACTGCACATAGGGGAGACCCCATCACATGTTAGCAAGTTCCGTCACGGTCAACAACTCCATATGAACCTTAGTTTCCAAATTTGTGATTTTGGATGTGCGTGGCCTTGAAAGCCTCTCTACACAACTACTTCTGTGATCCTCATTGTACTTGATGACTACATAAAATTGTTGTAAGAACCCCATCCACTAGTAATGTTTCATTTGTTTTAGCTTATTTTACACCTACATATACTATAAAAACTATTAGTCTATGTTGACAATGGTCTCCTTTCCCATAAGATAGTTGTTCAATCTTTTTTCAGCTTGTATTGAAGCATAGAAATCCTTGTCACACGTCGGGTATTTGAGAACCTTCCAATGAAATACTTCATAATGGTATCTCATATTCCTTCCTTATTACATAAAGACCATTCCCATGGCATAGCTACTTACATCCTCCTACACATTGAAGGGATTCTGCAAGTTTGGTAACATGAGAACATGTGCTCAGTTTATTTTCCTTTTTAACACATTAAGATCCTTTTTCTAATTATTTCCCCAGTGGAAAATATTTCTAGTCATTGTTATGTTTTGGAGTGGTGTAATTATTGATAAAATTGAAGCTATGAAGTTCCATCGTACTATGTTTCCCCAACAAAAAATTTAACTTTAGACAAATTTCCAGGAACTAGCCACTTCATCATGGGCTCCATCTTCATAGCTTATATCTTGATCTCCCATCCACAAATTACATACCTAAAAACACTAGAGGGTATATGTCAAACTTGCATTTCTTAAATTCTTCTAGTAGTTATTACTTCTTCAAAGTCATTAGCACCTACATTAGATAAGAGATGTGCTCCTCCTAGGTGGCTCCTCCCAAGAAGCACTAAAAAAATATATATCATCCAAGTACACTATAATATGTGAATCCAAATATGGGAATAATGAATTATTCATGATTCTTATAACATAGTGGGTGCATTTGATAAACCAAGTGGCATGACCAATCTAGGGAAAATTTTAAGGATGAAATTTTGTATTAAATTTTACAAACCTCGTCGAATCTAACAATTCCATAATATGCAATATCTAAAATGTTTGTTCGTATTTTTGTAAAAATATTCAAACTTATAGTAATTTTATATAGTCTATGTATAAAATTTTGGTGATTTTTCAAAAAAATAATGTTATACTATAAAATTTGGGCAAATCGTTTTTAGAAAAACTAGAAATTACTGAACCATTTTTTTGGAAAAAGCATGGAAAATTAGTCCACCTACGAATATTAACCCCTAAATGTTTCCCTAGACCAATAATTTATACAAACCTTTCATAGTTTTCAAGGTGATTTTTTGAGAGTCTTCTTGTTCAACTCAAAC
The DNA here is from genome assembly GCA_000404065.3 of Pinus taeda. Lineage (NCBI taxonomy): Eukaryota > Viridiplantae > Streptophyta > Pinopsida > Pinales > Pinaceae > Pinus > Pinus taeda. Next base: position 34,559 of record APFE030447773.1, read on the forward strand.
CAAGTGGTATCCTAATTCTAAATACAACTTGGAGAAGTATTTTTTGTTTTGCAATTGATAGAGTATACGATTTATCCTACGAAGAGGATATATGTTCTTGGACATAATCTAATTTAATGATCTATTTGATACACACTTCCATGTCCTATCCTTATTTGGTATAACTATGATGGGTAATCCATAAGGTGAGGTGCTTGATGGAATCACAGCCTGCTCCAACAACTACTGTAGTTATTCTTCACTTGATTTTCTTCAAAAATGGATTATATTTACAACACAATATTCAACAATTGAGGGTCTCTAAATAATTTAATTTCATACTCCACAAATCTATGGAATGGTATCCATTTAGGTTCCTAGAAGACTCCTCTATATTTATATACCAACACTTTTAATTGATGTTTATTTTATTTAATATTAATGTCATTTCTACCATTTTTATCTACAATAATCTTCAATTATTTATAAAATTGTATTACATTCAAGACTGAGAAAAGATCTTGTAGTCTACCTATCCACAGTAAAACATTTCAATTCAAAATCAATTTGTAGTTTCAATTTGCAAAGGGATAGAATAAAATTTTAATATCCAATTTATAAACAATCAAAAATAGTGGGATAAGTTACAATTTGATATTGTAGGATTTTCTGAGAAGATAAATATTGATCCCGTACTTATGGAATACCCACATTGAAATTTTTCTGGTCAATGTTTCAAGCCATCAAGTATGGATCATATTTAGGACAGAGATATGAAATATGATATAGTAGACACATAAATAGGTGCGAGATATGAGAAAAAAATCCATGTCAATTTAAATGTTAGGAACTCTAACATTAAAATTGACCTAATGACTCTTTTGTCCTGCACCTCACACCTCTTTATCTCTTTACTATAGATCAAATTTCATATCTTTGTTTGGGAGATGAGCCACACTTGATGGGTCAAAAGGCCGACTAGAAAAATTTCAATATGTGTATTATGGAAATGCAAGATAAAGTTACAATTTATAGGCAAAAAAAATATTATTATTATTTACAATAAAAAATGATGGAATAATTATTGGTGTTTGTTTAATATTTATTTATGTTCAATTAATTTGATTTTTCATACTTCTAAAAATAGTAATTCTTATGCCATGAAAGAAAGAGATTGACATGCATAGGTTTTCTTAGAAGATTCATTGCAAATCAATTTCTAGAAATGTCTTTGCAAGTATTTACATGTAGTTATACATAATATATTATTACATTCATACATAGTTTATTTAATTATGGTTTCTTTTAGAAGAAATCCATTTACCCAATGTTTTATGGTGTTTTTTTGGTGGGTTGTGTTTATTATATAAATATATTTTAATAGAATATATAAATAGAGAGATGTAGTTTTATGTGCAATTTTTATATATGTACGAATAACATATATAGGTCGTGATTTTGCAGGGATTTCATTTAATTTCCATGTCCTAGTTTGTGGGCTCTAGTATCTAGGTATTTTCTCAATTTGGTTTTAAATGTGTTAATTTTGATGCCACTTTTCTTCATTTAGCATCTTCCAAGTTGGGTTTCATTGGGTCTTTCAATTTATCGGGGTGTTAAAGTATGGGATACATCTCTCATCTTCCGCTCTTTGAAATCCTTCTAAATATGAGATTGTTAAAGAGTGAAACAAGGGTATAATTCCCCTTCCTAGAACCTTGTTATCATACTATATATATATATATATATATATATATATATATATATATATATATATATATATATATATATATATAATATATATATATAACTATAAATAATAAACACTAATGAATAATGAATAATTAACTAATAGTTAGTGTTGAAGAGCAATGTCTCCAAGGACATGACTATTCGTGAATGGGTACCTACCTAGGTATATAATTGGGACCCTCAATTGTAATCAAAGAATCTCATATATTCTTGTAGGTATTGTTTATTTTCTATCTATAATTATTGTCAATGATGATCAGACATTGAATTGATTCTTGCAAGCATATAATATACCATAAAAAATAACGTAGTATCACATTGGTCAATGAAGGCCCTAACATAGTGTTAAATTTTTGGGGTTGTTACAATATTTATGTACAACATATTTACTTTTTAGGCCTACGTAAAGAATGAAAATAATTCCATAAATTGCGGTGGGTAGTAATTCCTAGTAGATATGTATAATTACCGAAATATAAAGAATGTAAAGAATTCCATGAATCATGGTGGGAAGTAAGTACTGGTAAATATATCTAAACCTACATAAGGTTAGGAAGCTCAACGATCTCCATCATCTGGTCACCATCATTATTAGATTATTATGATGAATTCTGATGAGGGTAATATTGAGAAACTCAACCTTTAGACATGATCATGCCAGTATGAAAAGTCATCCACTAAGTTTGCGAATGAGTCCCAACCCAAAGTTTCTCCCGAGCCTCTATCATCACCCAACAACACCTTACAAATCCCCCAGCCTAAGGTTGAGGTTACTTCCAAGACACGCAAAGTTCCATTACGTTGAAATGTTGCTTCTACCAAAGTCACCCATACATATAACATAGCAGATGACTTGGCACACTCTCCTACTGCCATGTCAACGTTGGAAGTCTTCCACATTCCCGTCACAACGAAAAACCTCGATTATCTACCTTGGCTTTCATGGATCCTCAACATGATTAGATGATTGTATTTCATGTTGACAAGTCAAAAAATCCTCCCCTACCATCATCCATTGCATTTCAAATACCAGTCTCCATTAGAAATGACATTGTCCAGTGGTGTATCATTGACGAAGGCACCTCCACCTCTGTGATGGTCAACAATTTTTGGAAGAAACTTGGTTCGCCTGACTTATGGCCATCCAACATCACTCTTTCGGCATGGGATGGTCATCCTTTATAGCCCTTTGGCTTATATCGCAACTGACCAGTCGGAACTACCGACAATACTATATGTATTGACATTGAAGTCATTGATTCTCCTCTAGACTATAACATCATTTTAGGTCATATTTATATGTATTACCTTGTTAGCTATCACATGTGTGCTTCATTGTAAGATGTTCTTTCCCCACAATGGAAATATCATTACTATTGATCAACTGACATTCTGAAACCCCAAAGTCCAAGCTTCACTTTAGTCCAACATTTCATTTGTGGCTGACAATACGAATGTCTTATCCTTCAAAAATCTCTCTCCAAGAGACTACAAAGATGCCACTTTTCTTGGTGCATAGTATTATCCACCGCCTACCCCTTCTAAGCCTCACTCATCCAATTTTTGCATTCTCCAAGCATCATGGGCCATCCACAAACGATTCGGTATGCCTTCATAGCAAAACCCACCTCCACAACATGTTATTCCTAACTCAACCCTACCTCTTGGTACTAATCCTCAAGGTCCCTTTCCTTCAGTTGGTGTCTCCCCTAACCCATTTACACTTAGAACCATTCCTCGAGGCCTTAACCATCTCAAAGTAGTTCCTCCAAGATTTTATCCTTCTGGTCAAATATTGTTGTTATTTCCACCTCCTAGAGTTTATTCTACATTTGTCATGGCTAGATTCAGTCTACCCAACATTACCTTTGGGATCTCAATATGATACAATGATCCTTCCGCAAACAATACACACAACCAACTTAAACCGTACACTGATTTGACCCTAGTCTAACTAGTTGTTCCTACCCCTCCCTTTTCTTTAGGTGCATAAAAACCTTAACAAGATCTTACTCATGTTGTGAAAGGGTCTAGTGAGGGAAGAAAAGCCCAGAAAAATGGAAATTTACACAACCCCCCCAACAATTCCAACTCCTCCTAAGCCACCAAAGCCTATTCCTCATTGTGCTTTGTGTGATGTTTCTGGGCATGCCACCAATAATTATCCTGAACTCCCTCATGTTAAATATTTTGTTCCTGATACCTTCCCTGATTCTAACAGTCGTGAGGTGATCCAGGTGGATATTGGTGGCCACCCGCCAAGTCCACATGGACCCCCACCATTGTCTTTCTCAGCATTTTCAGTTTCCTTAATTGTAGCACAACTTACTATTTTTAGCGGTTTTTCGGGTCCTGAACTTCCGGAGCCGTTTTGAGGCCCTAAACGATGTTTTTTGGGGAATCCGGGGGCAACACGGGTCCATGGAACATGAACCGGTGTTGCCATTCCAACAATGATAGTGCTCGAATAGATCTTTCTAATGAGCTATTGTACGCGTCAAACGGAGATCATATGCTAAAGTTACGACCCCGGGAAGTTGATGTACCAACTTACCCCCAAACGGGGCCCACAGTTTGGCGTTTCATCTCCTAGGGTTAGGTTTTGGAATGTTAAGGGTTTTTCATTGTTTCTCAACAATAAATAGGCCTTCGAGCCTCATTGTAAGTCAGTTCAGAGGCATGTAGCCCACACATCTCTTCTCAGAGATAGCTATCATCGCCCTAGCTAGTTTATTTCCATTTCTGATTGTAAGCATATTTCAGTATTTTCCATTAATGAAATGAAGTATTATTTCCGCTGCATATTTGTGTATATGGTTATCTCTGTAATTGGTTGCGTTCCTGTTTAAATCTGGATCATGAGGTCCATGTCGCCTTACTTGAGTCACATTAGAAGAACACATCGTTATTCACAAACCATCCTTGTGCTTTGTGTGATAATTAAGGCCATTATTCTAATTGTTGTCCCCATCTCGAATATTTTCGTGATACACTTCAAGTGCTTCATGAATTAGAGGTTGCTCATAGTGACTCCACATCTCCTCTACCTATGGATTCTAGTTGAACTCCTACACCGAAATAAGAGGTCTCTCAAACACCCATTGTGGTCATTCTCCCTCATGTTAAGATGATGGATAGTACCACTCATATTCTCTACTTGTCATCATCCATTAGATCGATATATTGGATATCCCTCAATGTCTCTTATTGCCATTATGTTGAACCTTCTTCAATGAACACCTCGGTCTCAACATCGGTAGATATTCCATCAACTTATCATATGTCTCCCAACTGTGACGATGCATATGTCAACCTTGTCTCTCATGAACAGGGTTCAGGTAGCTCTTCACCATCACGTGGTTTTGCTTCCTCTAGTCCTCCCATATTCCATTCTGATGAAGACATCATCGATGCTATGACCACCCCTGATTATCCTTGGGATGATATGAACCATCATGTGTACTTCCTTCTGCAGCAAACCCATGATCAATATGCTATGGAGTCCAAAGAATTAATTCATGGTCAAGTTGATTTGTAATCCCATTACTGCACGAGATGCTTTGGAAGAAGGAAATATGGCTAACATTCCCCCCACCATAAAAATTAACATTTCGAACAAACTAAGGATCAAAGAAAACATTATCTTGCGGGCATATTGCACCCCGAAAGAAGCTAATGATTACACCAAGTTATTCATGGAATTATGTGATGTTTTGACCTTGTCTTATTCTGAAATTCCTATACTAGATCTTGCCATTGTTGAAATCAAAATCTCAAGCAGGCTGGTTTCATATATCCCATTGAATACACCACATGGGTGTCCAATCCCGTTCTCATTCTCAAGAAACAAGGAACCATTTGTATCTACACTGACCTCCATGATCTTAAAAAATATCATCCCAAAGACAACTTTCCCACACCCTTCATAGACCAGGTCATTGACAAGTGTGTAGGGCACAAGGTTATATCATGTATGGATGGATTCTCATGATACAACCAGATACATATACGTTATGTCAATTAGTTGAAAATCACTTTGAGTAGTCCATGGGGAAATTTTTCTTACAAGGTCATGCCTTTTCGTTTGTAGAATGTTGGGGCCACTTTTCAATTTGCCAATGTCCTACTTCTTTAATGACATGGCTCATATTATCCTTGCATATCTTGACGATCTCATTGTTCATTCCAAACTTCAGTCGCAATACCTTCATGACTTACGTATCATGTTTATGGGATGTCACAAGTATAACATTCACCTCAATCCCCTTAAGTGTGTCTTTTGTGTTGATGTTGACAAAATTTTGGGATTCATTGCATCCAAAGATGTTATCACTCTTGACCCACTGAAGGTTCAAACCATCCTTGAGCTTCCTCCTCCTCGTACCCTTTGCTAGTTACAAAGCCTTCAAGGGAAAGTTAACTTTCTTGGTCAGTTTTTTCCTGAATATGCAACCACGGCTCATGGGTTCCTTAGACTCCTCTGATATACCATTCCATTTATTGGGCATGACCAAGCTCAATAGTCTTTCAATGCCCTCAAACATGCTCCCTTTTATACTCCCTTGATTAGTCCACCTAACTTTGAGAGGGATTTCATCCTGTACATCTCCGCATCCACCCATTTGATTGCTAGGGTCCTCGTACAAGAGGATTTAGCAAGTATTGAGCAAGTCATCTACTATGTTATTAAGATCCTTAATGTTCCCCTTGTGTCCTACTTCCACGAAGAAAAATTAGCTTTGGCTATCATGTTCTCTATTCAAAATCTTCTTCATTATATCCTTACGTGTACCACCAAAATTGTGACCAATTCCAACACCATGGATTTCTTGTTGAGTTGGGGCATCATTAGTGGGATGTATGCCCATTGGATCATTCTCCTTTAAGAATTTAATCTTCAATTTTTCACCCCCAAAAAAAAGAAAGGTTTGGCCCTTGATGAACTCATTTCCAAATTTCCCACTCGTATGTCTGATCTTCCGGTTAATGATGACCTTCCATATGAAGACTTGTTTTCCATTACCTCAGATGATCCTTGGTATGGTGACATCCTTACCTATATTCAAACATAGAAATTCACCGCCAACCTCACTTGTGATGATTAAGAATGCATTCAAAATCGATCCCCTCACTACCTCCTTATCGGTGATGATATTTATTGTCGTGGTGTCGATATTGTATTTTATCATTGTCTCACCCATGCTAAAGCTGAGAAAGCACTCGATTAATGACATGGTAGAACGTACGGTGGCCACATCTCTAGAATGGCCACTTCCTAGAAAATCATATATTCCAAGTACTTTTGGCCTTCTCTCTTTAGCAATGGTATTGAGGAAATCAAACACTATCCCAATTGCTAGTTATATGCCCCTAAGGCACAAGCTCCACTTGCTCCCCTCCATCTAGTTGTCTCATCTGGTCCTTTTTCTAAATGGGTTATTGACTTTATGAAGTGTCGACACCTATCTGCTAGTAACCATGAGTATATTATCGTGGTCGTTGACTATTTTACCAAATGGGCTGAAGCCATACCAATGTTCAGTAACACCATGGATATTGCAACCCTCTTCTTCTTCAATCATGTTATCAGTCAATTTGGGATTCCAAAACAATTGGTCTAAGACCATGGTTGACATTTTGAGTATGAGATATGGTGTGAGATATCCTCTCTATTGGGTTCTGAACATCAATATTCATCGTCTTATTACCCCCAAGAAAATTTCCAAGTTGAATTTGTCAACAAGATTCTTAAGACTATGCTTGAGTGAATGGTAAATAAATACTAGATCAACTGCCATTTAATGTTCTTCCCTAATTTTTGGGTCTATATAACTTCTATCAAGACCGCCATCGGGTTCACTCCTTTCCACCTTGTTTTTGGAGAGGAGGTAGTTTTACCACTCGAGTGTGAAATACATTCCCTTCACCTTGTCGTCGAACTCCTCTTGAAAATCCAACAATTTGGACAATGACTTATCATGCTTGAGCCCACCACTAATGACCATCATGTTGCATTGCAAACCATTGAAGTGGCCAAAAAGTGTACCAAATCTTTGTATGACTGTAAAGTCCACCCTTGTACCTTCCATGAAGGTGAACTTGTTCTTATGTATGACCAAGCTCATGATGTCCTAGCACATAGAAAGTTTGAACCATTATGTCTAGGGACTTATATCATCCATAATTACTTGGGTAATGAGGCATACCTAGTAGAGGATCCAAAAGGAGAAATCCTTCCCAATCCTTGAAATTCGCTATACCTCGAGAAATTTTACCCATAGCATGTCCCATTGAAATTCATGTATATCTTTCTTACTTCTTGCATTTAGGTAGTATTCACCCCCCACGTTCTTACACATTGTCTTCTTTCATCTTTTGAGATGGATCCATCATCCAGACCTTATACCATTTTTGTCTATCGTGCAAGTCACTTCACTAGGAATATTGCCTCAACAACTTGGTGTTGGAAATAACACTTAGAGGGGGGGTGAATCAGTATTATCAAATCAATAACTTTTTCATTTCATATTCAAATTTATATATGCTACTTCAATGAAGGTGACTTCTGTGTACAGACAACTATATTCAAAGCAACCAATGTCTCTCCAAAAAACTTAAGGTTAAGTTAATTCATCATGTGTTGATCTTTAATCAGTGCATCAATACTTCATTAACCATATAAACAGTAACCATGTGCAGTAATAACATAAACAAACATGAACACCAAGATTTATGGTGGAAACCCAATGCGAGACAAAAACCACCTAATGTTTCCTTCTTTTAATATAAGAAAATCCTATTTCCAATCGTGTATTAGTCCAAACTCATACCAGTATGAAAACACCAACCTACAGAAGGCTACAAACCTCTCTCATTCTCTAGCTTCTGCTAGAAGGATGCTACAAACCCTAGCTCTTGTACTAGCTAATATGTTTACTAGTATATAGGCACTGACCTACAGAAGGCTCCAACCTTCACTTGTTTTCCAGCTGATACTAGAAGGGAGATTGCACCCCCTGGCTCTTGTAGTAGCTGATATGTTTACAAGTACGAAGGCACCGGCCTACAAAAGGATATGACCTTATCTCTTCCTCTAGGGACCCTGTTTCATAAATTTTTAGACTAGATACTCCTGGAACACAACACCACAATCTGAAGGCCACGTTTCATCCAATTTTCATACTAGAACCATCGGCAACATTGAAGCTAAAAATAAATCACTAATCCAATACAACCATCAAATACATCTTCATCAACCAATCACTTAAACTCAATCATCAATCTCTGAATCAACCACAACTCAATCAATCACTGAAAACCCATAATCACTGAAGAAAATCGCAATCAATCAATATGAACATTCAAAACACTGTCACCAAAACACAGTCACCAGAACACAATGGAGAACCCATAACTCAGCCTCAATAACCAGAACTAACTGCAACTACAAACATCACTTTTCATATTGTATAGACTACTTCGATCTATCAAACCTGCTTATGTACGTGCTTTTATCAAAGCGAACTAGTGTACAGATCTGCAAATACTAACTTAAAAACTTCACAACTATTCCATACTTCAGTCACAGCCAGCTCATAACGTTTATAGAATAAAATATGCATCAGTACTAAGATCTAGACTATCCATGATCAAACCACATAATGATAATTCATTTTAGGTCTTATGATCCCGATCCATCATCCATCATCAACCACATAGGTGCATCCTTAGTTTAGATCAAGAAAATCATAAAAAACCAACATCCTACATATTTGATCTAACAATTCATAAGATATTCAATACTTGCACTCTTAGCCCTTTGATATTCTCCTCCTTATATACTTAGATCCCTTGTCAATTCCTCAGACCAAAACCACTTAGGACTAATACAATGGACCAAATACCTAGGGTCAATACATCCGACCAAATACCTTGGACCAAATACCTCAGACCAAAACCTCAGTTTTCCAACATGTGCACACTTTTCCTCCTATGGGAGTGTGTGTATACATATACGCTCTTTTTGTTTTGTTAACCCGCGTCTATAAATTGCTTGGAAAAAGTGAACCAGCATAAACTTCTTAAACCACTCTCTTTCTTCAATCTCTGGAGTCTGATCTGTAAGATTTTGTTGTTAACTTGTTGTACTATGAACTGCCATCTATGTGAGTTTCCATCAAGGAAAACACCTATATCATAATGAAAAAAATATTCCCCTTTTGACTTGATGGCAAGAAAAACAAGAAGACACTCTCCCCCTTTGACATCAAGGGCAAAGGGCGAACCAAGATATTCTCCCCATTTGATATACATTATGTCATCCATGCTCCCCTGAGTACATGCTAAATTATTTGATTAAGCTCCCCCTTTGTACATGTTGAGATGCACTAAACCATCCATGCTCCCCTTGAGCACATATAGAGTCTGCAATTTTTTTTCAAAAGAATAACATGACTCTATAACTCAACCATGTGAGTATGACCTTCCCATCACCAATGACTCATACATACATCAATCTCCCAACCAAGTGGGGATACACCACTTTTGACTCATCCAACCAACCAAGTGGGGATACACCAATTTTGACTCATTCACCCAACCAATTAGGGTGATACCAAATGTTTATACATGACTAAAATATAAATTATTACATCATCCTTCCCGTGCATAGTGGGGTTACAAATTAGGTCTTTTCATGACCTTTACATCAAATGGTATACATGACATTTATAACAAGGACAATTGATCTAAGCAAGACCATGATAGTCATTAGCAACAATCATACACCATATATGATCTGCACCATCAACATCAAGATCAACAACCTATATATGTCCGTCATCAAACAAGTCATCTAAATGAAAACAACCATGTGTATCAATCAATATAAGAATCTTCAGGTACCAAGATCTTCTAACATAATGCCAACAATTCATTATTAGAAACATGTGCTCCCCCTGAACCTATGCCAATTGTTTACTATTATATATGATCATTGCATTTGTTAGTAAGAATCATCAAGGCATCATCATCAAACAATTATTCATCAACTTATTAATAGCTTATAAGGTCCAAAAACACTTCCACATATCATCAGCAGACTGTAATCATCATCAATCAAAACAAAACAGATATTTGATAATTGATTGAACCATACCAGACCCCTTTTTCTGAGTTTGTCCTGCTTCTTTTTCCTCAAACCAACATATACGTGATTGTGAAGCTTCAAACTCACGTACATACATGACTTGTCTTCATGAAAATTGCGTATGAGATTTAGAACACTGGAGTTTCGCACTTTTAGCTCCGACTGAGTCTGTTATGCCTGTACACTATGCTATGCCATATCTTTCTGACTGTACTTCCTTCTTCTTCCATATCTTCGAGTGTGATGATGTTTTCTCCTTTTGGTATGGTGCCCAAAATTTTCTCCTAGATTCCTTTGCTATATGTCCAAATTTTTTACATGCATAACATCTTACATGTTTCATATTCCTTCTGTAACAACCAATGGATTTGTGACCAAACATATTGCAAGAAAAACAATATCCATTAAAGTACCTAGAAGCTGATGATCTTTTTGTGTGATGGTCTTAAACCATTCTACTTCTGCATCTCGCTGTAACGTGTCAAAATTATGACATATAAAACATTAAACATTATTCATCAAAGAAAATAACCGACTATCACTTCCATAGGAGTAAAATATTTTATTTGAAGACTTTCTTTCCTTGGTTGTTGGTGCAGTTGACCTCTAATATCCTTGTTGAGAATTTCAGATTTTCTATTGGAGTTCCTTGCGTCATCTTGTGAGTCAGATTCACCTTCAATAGATTCATGAAAACCAAGACCCGTTTTGATGGTAGGAGACCTTTGACTATTAAGAATATTATCCAAAATGTTAGTACTGTCTTGAAATCATGACAGTTTATCCTTTTCTTTACCTTTTAAGATATTTACCTCAACTTGATATTGATTTTCCTTTTCAAGATATTGCTTCTTCATGATTTCTTTAGCCATTCTTCCTTCTTCCACCTATTTCCTTAATTTGAGAATCACATTTTCTTGTTCTTCATCTGCTTGAGGTAGTTCTTCATTCTACTTATTTGATTTTTCAAGATCTTCTTTTAGAGAGACACTCAACTTCAAGACTTTCATAGTAACTGGATTTATCTTTAAGTCTCTTGATTGTTGTACTCTTTTCATTTACTTCATTTCTTAATGATGTCACTTCATCCTATAGCTTTGGACATTGATCTTACTTCTCCTTGTACTACTTCCTTACTTTGCTTCCTTCCTCCAACTGAGCATTTAATCTAGTAACTTCCTCTCTGGAGGCACACTCCCCTTTGATAAATAGATCTTGTTGATCTTTGATTTTATCTACGAGTATTTTAACTTCTTCCTATATGTTTCTTTCACGATCACGTTCAATATCTTCAACACTGCTTCAACAGAGAGAAATATCACTAGAAGACAAAAAAATTGTACCTGATACTTCTTTTGCTTGTTCATCTTCAATATGAGGTGATTCTGAATTTGAATACTTGCTTCCACCTAATGGGAAATTGTTTGTCCTACTGTCATTGTTCCTTTGAGTTGTCTTCTTCTTCTGAGGCGCTTTCTTCGTTAGTTTCTTTCCCAATGTGTCTACGAATCTCCCTCAAGTGATCAAGCTTCTGCCAAACGACTTTCTCTAACACGAATTCTTGGAAATAATACTGAGAGGGGGGGTGAATTTGTACTATCAAATCAATAATGTTTACATTTCATACTCAGATTTATATACACTACCTCAATGAAGGTAACTCACATGTACACACAACTATCTTTAAGGAAACCAATGTATATCCAACAAACTTATGATTCAGTTAATTCATCATATGTTGGTCTTTGATCAGTGAATCAATACTCCATTAACCATATAAACAGTAACCATGTGTAGTAATAACAGAAACACACATGAACACCAAGATTTAAGGTGGAAACCCAATGCAGGACAAAAGCCACCTGTTGCTATCTTCTCTTAATATAAGAGAAACCTGTTTACAATCTTGTACTGGTGTAGACTCATACCAGTACATAGGCACCCACCCGTAGAAGGCTACAACTTTCTCTCATTCTCCATATTCTACTGGAAGGGAGGTGCAACCCCCAAGCTCTTCTACTAGGTGATCCATTTTCTAGTACGTAGGCACCAACCTATAGAAAGCTCCAACCTTCACTCATTTTCCAGCTACTACTGGAAGGGAGCTCCAACCCCCTAGATCTTGTACTAGCCAATCCATTGACTAGTATGTAGGCGGAAACCTATAGAAGGCTCCAACCTTCACTCATTTTCCAGATACTACTGGAAGGGAGCTTCAAACCCCTGGCTCTTGTATTGGCTGATATGTTTACCAGTATGTAGGCATTGACCTACAGAAGTCTATGACCTTCTCCCTTCCTCAAGGGACCACGTCTCATAAATTTTCAAATTGCATACTGCTAGAACATAACACCACAATCTGAAGGCCACGTTCATTCAATTTTCATGCTAGAACCATCAACAACATTGAAGCTAGAAATAAATCACTACTACAATACAACCATTAAATACATCTACATCAACCAATCAAACTCAATCATTAATATCTGAATCGACCACAAGTCAATCAATCACTAAAAATCCACCATCACTCAGGCAAATGACAATCAATCAATCTAAACATTCAGAACACTATCACCAGAGCACAATGCAGAACCTAGAACTCTGCCTCAATCACCATAACCAAATGCAACTTCAAACATCATTTTTCATACTGTATATGCTACTTCGATGTTCTGAACCTTCTTGTGTATGTGATTTTATCAAAGTGAACCAATGTACACGTCTGCAAATACTAACTTAAAAACTTCATAGCTATTCCAGACTTCAGTCATACCCATTTCATAACATTTATAGAATAAAACATGCGTCAATATTCAGATCTAGACTATCCATGATCAAACCACATAATGATAATTCATTTTAGATCTTATGATTCTGATCCATCATCCATCGTAAACCACATAGGTGCATCCTTATTTCAGATCAAGCAAAGCATCAGAAACCCATAACCTACATATTTGCTCTAACACTTCATAAGATATTCAATACTTGCACTATTAGCCCTTTGATCTTCTCCTCCTTATATACTTAGACTCTTTGTCAATACCTTGGACCAAAACCACTTAGGACCAATAGCTTGGACCAAATACCTAGGGTTAATACCTCGAACCAAATACCTTGGACCTAAAGCCTTAGACCAAAATACCTTGGACGAAATAACTCAAACCAAAACCTTGGTTTTCCAACATGTACGCACTTTTCCTCCTATGGGAGTACGCGTATATGTCTACACTCTTTTTGTTCTGTTAACCAGCGTGTATACACTGCTTAGACAAAGTGAACTAGCATATACTTCTTAAACCACTCTCTTTCTTCAACCTCTGGAGTCTAACTATAATCCTTTGTTGTTAACATGTTGTACTATGAATTATCATATATGTGAGTTGCCAATGAGGACAACACCTGTATCATAATGCCAACACATTGGCCATTTTCACCCCCTTGCATTCGTTGGTTCTCTCGAAGGGCATTTGCATTGGATGTTCCACTAATAAACATGATGCATATGATGTTTTGATAGGTTTGTTAGATGATTCCCTTGACCATTGCATCCTTTACCTCCAATATTATCTAGATTCCTTTCTACTTTTCATGCCATTGAATGACATTTATTGTATGCATAATCATGTCCTATTTAGAAAATGTCTATGAGTTAAGCTTTTGGCACATGAGTTTGAATCCATTTCGTTCAATCATGTTCCTAGTGCCCATAATTGCTATGTAGATACTATTGCAAGTATCATTCTAAATTGGAATGTATCATATGTAAGAAGGCATACATAAACAAATGGAAAACCACAATCGTCACACAAAAGATGCATAATCATAAATATGTATCGTCATATAGTGTTTTGAGTACACTACTCTAAATACATCAGACATGCTCACTAGCATGTCATTATAAAACAAAATGTGGACCCACATGTCCCTATCCCTAATCACTATCATCTAGAAGCTCCTGAGCCAATGAATCCATTCCCCCAGCCTATAGATCTCATACTCCCTAACCGACCATCGCAAGGCATCACATGATTCCTCACCACTCCGGGGGAATACCTATGCACTCATATGTATACCAATCTTCTAGTTCATGCCACCCTCACTCTGACACCCCAGTCAATAGCATGTCAAATCAACGTTGGAGATCCTCCAATAGAGCACCATATTTTGGTCTCTGTTGTGATGAGGTGTT
This sequence comes from Pinus taeda, assembly GCA_000404065.3. Lineage (NCBI taxonomy): Eukaryota > Viridiplantae > Streptophyta > Pinopsida > Pinales > Pinaceae > Pinus > Pinus taeda. Next base: position 49,633 of record APFE030447773.1, read on the forward strand.
GTCCTAATCTACAACCCCAAGCACTGTGCCTTGTCCCATGTATCCTAATAGCCTCACTGGTGCTATATCCACATACCACAAAAGTTAGAAATTGGTAACACGTACATATATTTCTTAAAATATAAATTCATCAAATGTATAGAAAATTTCACTCACCATCTCGGCCCCACGCTCGTCCTGGTGGAAGTGGTAATTCAAGATCCCTATGATAGTTCATGCCATTATATGGACAATCACCTATGTATAGTGGCATTTGGTCCCAATGAGTGAACAAATTAGGTTAGAACCCTTGTTCGACTCCCCATACTCCTCCTCATCTCAGTAGCTTCCCCTAGCAGGGCATCTTAGGCTCTTATGGGCCCCGATTGTGGATATGAACATGAGGTCTCATAGTGGGGATCTTCTCAAAGAAGAGTGAGCATCAAATTTTCCCAAATGAACAACTATCATTTGTCCTCCAGTACGCTGTCCATTAACATAATCTACCCTCCAGTGATATGGTAGAAGGCATGGATACCACATATTCATAGCATTGTTGCTGTTACATCTCGTATCTCAAGCCTCTCCAAGTCATTGACCTCTATGGTCATGTCCTTCGCATGACTCCTCGGTACATAGTTCCGATCAACAAACTCATATATATGCCTTCTACGAGGTTGCACTAGATGTATCTCTCCTACCACTCCCATGAGGGCAGTCCTATAAGAAAATATATGTATTGGATGATGATGTTGATCCTATGCCGTTGTACTACAAAGGCCTCTTGATCTGGGTCCCAATAACTCACTGTCCCTAACAGCAAGGGCTCACCAATCCTCATCATGGGGTTCTCTATGAACTCCATCACACCATATCATGCAAAAATCCCTCTCACTACTTGAGTCCCTCGAACCTTAGCATGGAGGGACTCCAAATCTCATTCTCGCCATGATATCTTTAAGTCTGCCATATCTGCAAAATACTATTATATTTTGTTAGTCAAGAATCAAAGGCATTCATGATCAATACTTAGCTTCAGCTTCTAGCAAACCACCAGCCTTCCCCACCCTCTTAGCTTAGAAATTTGTTTTTTCCCACAAAACTGCGCTAGACGCACTTGTGGGCACCATTTATATCCTCCAGAACATTGATCACGTCCCCAAAAGGGTGTTGCGACCGTAAGGATAAGCAAGGGTCCCCTGTAGAGATATGAAGCCCTAATATGAAAATCTAATCCACCAAAAATGTGAGTAAGGTTAGGCCGTAAGGTTAGGCCACCAACCTCCAACTTCTAGATACTGATTCCAATGATTGGTTTTTCTGCTATGACCTCCACAAGATTTAGGGCCTTCTACTCCTCTCCCAATTCTCCATAGCTCACTATGAAAATGAATTGGATTTGGAGGCAAAATGCCCTTTTATAGAAAAAACTCTAGTTTTTCAATCACCCATTGCAACAAAATTGTAGCTCCACTTGACAAATCATGAGCACCATTGCAAATATTTCACTACATTCTATAATGGGTCTCTCTTCGTTTTTTATAATTTAACACTTCACTCGGAAGCCATTTTTCCATGAGGTCTACCTTTTTTGCCTCTTAAAATCAAATTTATTAATTTGAAGCACCCATACTCTGGTACCACTTTACTTTCACACTGGTTAACTCAAATGTCAATTTTCATCAAGAGTAACCATCATTTACTCATGCTTTCATGGTCCCCTCCTGGCCTTCCCCATGTGGTAGCATCATCGAGTCACCCTTGTTCAAAGCATGTGAGATGTGTCACCCTTGCATGTATGGAATATGTTTTGAGTCCCCTTGAGTCCCATTAGAGTGTTTCATATGAAATTGTGTCACCTCCATCCCATTTTATTCTTATTTGGCCTCTAGTTGTACTACTCCATCTCTGTTGATCCCCAGTTTGAGTCATTGACTATTCTCTCAGGAATCGAGTCAGTTGCTTCCAGGTCAACCATCCTTATTATTATTCTCTAACAAGGGAAGTTGTTTTTTTGCCACCCATCTTCTTTCATTCCATCATCATCCGATGTGTCTATCCATGAGTCACTATACTATGATCATGCGTGCCTTTATTAAGAATTACTTATTATTTGAACTCTAGCGGAACATCTTCTGTCGACCTCAACACATTTAATCTAGAAGAGTGGCCTAGAGGAAGATGTACCTTGGTTCAGACTTCCATCTTTATTTGGTTCCCTAGATCAAGAGAATGGAATCATTATTTCCCTTTGGCTTGGTTGTTTCTCACGTGCTTGACATCAGCCCCTTATTGCATGATTGAGATCCGT